>VZUI01071024.1:0-12360 GCA_013401135.1 Cettia cetti
CCCTCTGCAGCTCTCCTGGAGCCCCTTCAGGCCCTGCCAGGGGCTCTGAGCTCTCCCTGCAGCTTCTCCTCTCCAGGGGAGCCCCCCCAGCTCTCCCAGCCTGGCTCTAGAGCAGAGGGGCTCCAGCCCTGGAGCAGCTCTGTGACCTCCTCTGGAGTGGCTCCAGGAGCTCCAGGTCCTTCCTGTGCTGGGGAAAATACTAAAGGGCTGGGATTCACCATCTGCTCTCTCCAGGCTATTTTTGCCCCACAGGTCTCCTCTGGCTGAAACCCTCCCTGGTCCCCTTGGGATATCTGGGGTGACCCCAGCTCTGGAAGTGCTTGAGGAAGGGTCTGAGGATGGTTTGGACCCCCTGAGGCTCTTGCCCAAGCTTTCTGCCTGCCTGGCATCTGCCCACTGAGATTTCATGGATTTCCCTCTCTTGGAAGCACCTGCAGCAATTTTTTCTCTCTCACGCCCAGTTTGGCTGTGGTGGCTCCTCTCTGCCCTCCTTTGGCCATCCAAGCTGGAGCCTGCCTCGGCCACCCCCTTCCTGCTGCACGTCCTGGTGCATCTCTGTCCTGCCACGGGGATTGTTCCCCCTGGGACTGTGAATCCAGCTCCCCAGGGTGGCTGCTGTGTTGGCTCTTCCCCCAGCAGCTCTGGGGAAAAAATAGGTGTTAGGAAACATTAGATATTAGGAAAAAATAGATACTAGAAAAGAATTCTTTACTGAAGGGGTGCTCAGGCCTTGGCAGGGGCTGCCCAGGGAGCTTTGCAGTGCCCATCCCTGCAGGTGGCACCTGGAGGTGGCACTCAGAGCTCTGGGCTGGGGACAAGGTGGGCCTGGGGCACAGCTGGCACTGCCTGGCCTGGGAGGGCTGCTCCAGCCGCAGGGATTCAGGGATTCCTGGTGGCCAAAGCCAGGATGTTTTTCCAGTTCTGAGCTGCTGCTCCCTGGAGCCAGCGACTGCCCCAGCCCCGCTGCTGCCGGTGCCTCCCGGCCGGGGGCTGCTGCCGTGGGCAATCACCGAACTCCCCGTGCAGGAGCACCAGCCTGTGCGTGTTTCATTATTTCCTGAGGAATTCAATTTGCGAACTCAATTTAATCCCCGGCCCTGCGGGGCCGTGCTGCTGCGGGCAGCCCCGCCCGCTCCGCCGCTCTTTGTTCAGTTCCTGGAGCCCTTCCCCTGTGCCCTCACTGAAGGCCACTGCTGCCCCCTCACCCCTGCCCGGCCCCGGTCCCTCCCTGCCTGCCCCTCGGCCAGCCAGGCTCTGTTCTGTGTTTGCCTTCAGGGCACTGTCCAGGCTTTGCCTCCCAGCGCTGGTGTCGCCCCTGCTGCAGCGTGAAGCTCCTCCTCACCTCCCTGAACTCCTGCAGCTCACCCAGAGTCCCTTCAGGACTCAAACCGTTCAATATTCTGCACAGGTGATAGTCTAATAATTCACATCTTGAACAAAGTTTGGGCTTGAACAGGCTTGGAGCACCCTGGGACAGTGGAAGGTGTCCCTGCCCATGGCAGGGTTGGGACTGGTTGGGCTTTGAGGTCCCTCCCAACCCAAACCAATCTGTGATTCTGTGGCTAGGACATTGCAGGTGCCATGATGGGAATTGCTAAATTCTTCCTGAGGCAGACAGGGGACAACATTCCTCATCTTTTGGGGACATTATCCATCCTGGCACAAGATCAGTCATCCCTTAGGAGCTGCTCAAAACAGCACAGCAGGGTCAGAGCCTCAAGGGGTTTTCCCATCATCCCACAATATCCTGCTCCATCTGGCAGGGACTCAGCCCTTCAGGATGGGAAGGGACCTGCTGAGGTCCCTTTGAGCTCCCCACTCATTGTCAGACCACGGGATGGGGCACCCTGGCTCCAGCTGAGGCTCTTTCCAGACCTGTTCACCCCTGGATGGACCCCGAGGGCAGCACCCAAACCAGCCTGTGTGTGCACAGAGGGGCAGGGCCCCATGGAGACCTGGGCCCAAGCCCAGCTCCAGGCCCTTAATTCCCAGACTGTGACAGTGACAATGTGCTGGGCTCCCTCCTGGAGCTGCTTCCTGGCTGGAAATCCCCATCCCCTGGCCTGGGCTGTGGCTGTCCAGCCCTGTCCCACCCCACGTCATGGCCCATGGTCAGCTGGAGTCTCCCACACGCCCTTTCTTCTGTAATTTCTCCCGGATTTGAGCAGGCTGTTTGTCTCTCCAGCCCTGCGGGGATGTTTCAGCTGCAGGAGTGCAGGGACCAAGGCTGCCACAGGGTCCTTGTGGGACCAGACAGGGAGTGATGGATGTTCTGACACAGCCTGGAGAGAGATGAGCCTTAGGGTCCTGAACGGGGCAGGGAGGGCCCCTCAGGGCCAGGGACAGAGCAGGGGTGGCCCTGGGCACCCGAGACACCAGCTATAAACCCGTGAGGAGGAGCTGCTGCCAGAAGTCCTGGCCAGTGGGACCTGTCCTGAGGAGATCCATGGCTCTGGGAGAGACACATCACTGGGAGTAGCAGCTCTGGTGTCACCAGCGTGGGCACCATGGCCACCAGGGGCTGGAGGATGCTGCCAGGTTACTATGCCCCTCCAAGGAGCAGGGCAGGTAAGGAGTCACCCTCATCCAAAATGGGGATGTGCCTAGAAAATGCCCTGATCAGAGAGTGGCACAGGCAAACCCAGCCTGCTCCGTTCCATGCTGGCTTCTCAGGGTGTGCCAGCCCTGCCCAGGAGCCCCAGCCCAGGTCTGGTGTCCCCTCCCACCTGCTTCTCAGTCAGCTCCACTGTCCCAGAGACCCCCCTGTCTGGGGGTCTCTGTCCCTGTCTGAGCCACATTCCTGTGGGGACTTCTTGTGATGGGGCAGAGCAGAGCTGGCCCCATTTTCACCCCACTCCTGTGCTTCTTATCCCACCTGCCCAGCTGGAGCTCCAGCCTGCACAGCCCGGAGCCAGGGCAGCTTCCTGGGTGGAATTGCTGTTTTTCTGAGCTCTGGGAAGCTGCTGCCCATCCCTGTGCCAGGCAGACCAGGACAGCTGTCACTGCAGCATGAGTCAGGAGGATAATTACATGTAATCATGTGTAATTATGTGTAATTCCATGTCATCCCATGCAGTTCTTTGCCATTTTGGTGACAATTCTGCCTGTGCTGAGTCAGCCTTTCCCCAGCCAGGGCCTTTCCCATGGGAATTCCTCACCGTGCCGTGGCTGGACCTGCAGACCTTCAGGCCCCCTGGCCTTGCTGTCACCACACACACACACACCTCTGAGCCCTGGGGACATGGGCCCTGGTGGCCTTGGCAGTGCTGGGGGAGCAGCTGGGCTCAGTGGTCTCAGAGAGGGGTGACCAAAGGTTGGACTGGATGACCTTGAAGGTCTTTTCCATCCTCAATGGTCCTGGGATTCTGGGGGGGGGTTCCAGGTGTGGGGCAGCAGCTCCTGTGGCTCAGGTGAATCTCTGGCCACCCTGTGCACCTGTTTGGGGGGTCCTGTGCTGTTCCTGCAGCCCCAGCACTGCTGCCCTGTGGCTCAGGGCAGAGAGGGCAGTTAACTGAAGCAATTAATTAGCTAGATAATTAATTGCCTACTGCTTCTGCATGAGGCACTTAATTACCTATTTATTTATTTAGCTATTTAGTCACTGACTTGTTTAGTTATTTATTTGGTTGTTTTGTAAATTCGTTATTTAATTCCTCAATTATGCAATTATTTAATTATTTAGTTATTATGGAAATTCATTATTTAATTACTTAGTTATGTAATTATTTAGTTTTTCAGTAAATTCATTATTTTACCAGCAGCCACAGCCCATCTTTGTCACCCCACTAATGCCAGGGATCCCCCAAGAGCTACCATAGAGATCACCAAGGCTGCAATGGGAAACTCCTGCAGGTTTGTGGAGTCCCAGGTGGAGTCTCAGCCTCAACCAACCCTTGTCCCACCTGCCCCAGCTTCCTGCTGGGAACCCCGGGGGCTGCAGCCACCTTCTGCTCCTGAAATGATGTGGGGTTTCAGGGGTGTTAAAGTGGAGCTGGGAGCAGCACATCTGCACCCCAGGCTCTCCCAGGTGCACAGGGGGGAAATGGAGGCAAGGAGGGCCCAGGGAGGCTTAGGTTGGATCTGGGATATTGCTGCAGTCCCCATCCCTTGGGGGTTCCAAACCCGTGTGGATCTGGGAATATTGCTGCAGTCCCCATCCCTTGGGGGTTCCAAACCCGTGTGGATCTGGGAATATTGCTGCAGTCCCCATCCCTGAGGGATTGATTCCAAACCCGTGTGGATCTGTCCTGGCCTTGATGCAGAAGAGGAGGCTGAGCCCCCTCTGGCTGTGCCATGTCCGTCTGTGCAGGTGACATTCCATCCAGCAAGATGCCCCAGGAGCAGGAATGGCAGCTCTGGAATGTCCATGGTGCCACTCCCAGCATCCATGCTCTCCTGACCTCGGGATGTGTGGGGCTCACCACAGAGCTATTATGGGCTGTGACACCCTGTCCCCCACCCTGCGCTCCCCATGCTCTCCTTCCTGGGAGAAAACACTTCAGGGTTAAACCCATCCTGAGCCTGCCCAGGTGAGGGGACAAACACAAATCCATACTGGTGTGTCTGGAGAAGACCTGAGAGGGGAAATCCAGTTTTGCCTGAGGTGGCAGAGCTGGCTGTGGCCCCGGTGCTGGAGGCAGGACAGACCTCTGAGCCCATGTGTGGTGTGAAGCACCCCCAAATCTGCGAGAGAAGCAGGAGAAAAGCAAAGAACCCAGCGTTATTTGCTCACACGCCAGTGTCACACTGCCTCACACACTGGTGTCACACTGCCTCACACACTGGTGTCACACTGCCTCACACACTGGTGTCACACTGCCTCACACACTGGTGTCACACTGCCTCACACACTGGTGTCACACTGCCTCACACACTGGTGTCACACTGCCTCACACACTGGTGTCACACTGCCTCACACACTGGTGTCACACTGCCTCATGGACCGGTGTCACACTGCCTCATGTGCCAGTGTCACACTGCCTCACACTGGTGTCACACTGCCTCATGTGCCAGTGTCACACTGCCTCATGGACCGGTGTCACACTGCCTCACACACTGGTGTCACACTGCCTCACACACTGGTGTCACACTGCCTCACACACCGGTGTCACACTGCCTCACACACTGGTGTCACACTGCCTCATGTGCCAGTGTCACACTGCCTCATGGACCGGTGTCACACTCCCTCACACACCGGTGTCACACTGTCTTACGGACTGGTGTCACACTCCTCATGTGCTACTGTCACACTCTCTCACACGCTGCTGTCACACCCACCCAGGGAAGCTGCCCATCTTCAGGCTTGGCTCCCATGTGGGGGAAGAGAAACCCCAAAACCAGCGGAGTCCCCAGCCCAGAGCAGCGGCTCAGGGTCTGCCTGGCCTGGTGACCACGAGCCCCGCGGCTCTGCCTGGCTGCAGGACCATTTCTTGCCTCACAGGGACCTCTAGAGTCACTCTCCCAAAGCCTCAGCATTTCTGCACTCATACGAGTGGTGTCCATGCCTCATCTCTGCTGCACAGGCTGGAGCTTCCCGATGAGCTCTCCGTGCTCCTCTTCCTCATGCCGACCCTAGAGAGTCCCTGGGTGTGTCCCTGTGCGTGCCCCAGCTGCGGGGACAGCAGGGACATCCCCACGTGTCCCTGCTCCCGGGGACACCACCCTCTGCCAGGGGCTCCATCCGGGCTCTGCCCGGCCCCTGCCCTGCCGGGTCAGGTTCCTGCTGCCCCCGGCAAGGCTCCTGCCCCCTGAAGCCTGCGGGCTGCGATGTGGGCTGCGAGCGGCTCAGGGCGGGGCAGGGCTGTGCGGGGTGTCTCCGGGGCCACTCCGGGGTGGTGTGGCACGGAGTGCAGGGAGGCAGCTGGAACCATCCCGGTGCGGGGAGAGCCTGGCAGGAGGGAAACCCGGAGCTCCTTGAGCAAGCCGGGTGTTTGAGGCACAGCAGCAGCACCTCCTCCCTCTGCTCGGCAGAACGACAGAGCCACCAAGCTTGGGAAGAACCTCCCAGGCCACTGAGTCCAGCCCTCAAGTGGCGGAGCTCCCTGCAGCTCCTGCCTGCCAGGACCCGGGGTGCGGGCAGGGCTCTGCCCTCTGCCGCAGGAGCAGCCGCAGCCCGCCCCGCAGCGAGCACAGCTCCCGCCCGGAGACATCGCTGCAGCGTCCAAATCCCTCCCTGCAGCCAGAGGAAGGGGAATCCAATCCAAAATACACATTTTGAGATGCATGAGGCATCAGAGGAGAGACAACAGCAATATTTGTAATTGCGTGGCTCCTGTTGAACATTTCCACAGCTGCTGCAGGAGTGATGATGCCTTGTCAGAGAGTTGTGGCCTTTCCTGGATCCAAGATCCTTCTGTAAGGCTAGAACATCCCACTCCTGCTTCCTCCTTAGCCCAGGAGCTGTGTCTTTGGGGGAGGAGGGAGATGTGTCCCCGGGTAAAGGAGGGCTTGGGACTGAGATCACTGGGTGGGGCAGGACACTGCTCAATATTGACTTTTCTGCACTTGATGGTCTTAGAGGTCACAAAATTACAGAATCACGGGATCCCAGACTGGTTTGGGTTGGAGGGACCCCAAATCCCCCCCAGTGCCACCCTGCCCTGGCAGGGACACCTCCCACTGCCCCAGGCTGCTCCAGCCCCAGTGCCCAGCCTGGCCTTGGGCACTGCCAGGGATCCAGGGGCAGCCACAGCTGCTCTGGGCACCCTGTGCCAGGGCCTGCCCACCCTGCCAGGGAACAATTCCCTCCTAATCATTATTTTGTAGATTGTTGATTAGATCAGTGATTTTCACGATAATTATAACCACGGTGGTAGATCCCTGCCCGTGGCAGAGGGGATCTGGCATCTTGAGGGGACCGTTCAGGGAGGTTTCTGCAGGGGAACGAGACAATTTTCACCTGCTGGGGATAAAACCCTCTCAGACATCCGAGGTGCTCTGGTTCCAGGAGTGCTCAGGCTGTGCCCATCTCCTGCTCAGGTCCAGCCCGGCCCAGTGCCCGGCAAGGAGAGGGGAAAATCACTTGCAATGCAAATGCTGGAAAAGCAGGAAATGCCTCACCCGGGAGTGTTAACTGCTGTTAATGGTTAATAAACCGGCAATTTAAACCTCCCCAGGTCCAGGACTGATGCTCCTTCTGAGGTGTGGGAGAGGGAAGGACCGGTAGCATCAGCCCTGGCAGCACGGGGGCCTTGGGCTCCCCGAGCTCTGCTCCACCCGGGGCTGCGCTTCCTCTTCAGTTCGGGGCTGGCCCTCGGTGAGTCACTTCATGGCAACCGCTGGGGCTTGGGGCAGGGCTTCTGCTAGAAAGGACTGAGGGGAAGCAAAGTGGTGTGTGAGAGGAATAGATTTCCATATTTCTGGGAAGTGGAGGCGGAAAGTCTTGCTGAGCTGCTTTGTAGCCCACACACAGGAACACCGGCTGGTGTTGGAGCCTGGGAATGCTCCCAGGCAGATTTCATCCCCTGCTCCAGACCCACACGGGCTTGATTCACCTGGGTGACGTGGGCTTGCAAGTGGAAGAGGCGACTGGACAAATATTTGTGATGAGCTGAAGGTCTTTTCAGTAAGTGAAACGGAGCCAGGTTTCCAGTGGACTTTAGGTTCAGGGAGGCCGAGAGCCCTTAATGGAAGCACTTAGAAATACAAACATGTCTGGCTTGGGTACCTGCTGTTTGCAATGAAAGGAAATCGGGCTGCAGGCAGGGAAAGTTTATCTTTGGCTCGAATCCAGCTGGTTTTCCTCTATCCCAACCCTGGCCTGGAGTTTTTCTAAGGTATGATGGAGTTTACACAGGGAATGGGAGCTGGGGGTAAGATGGGGGAAGCACTCCTGTGGTGCTCCTCCTCAAAGCTTGGCAAAGCTTTTGTGGAGGACTTGCAGCTTGGCTTGTTTGCATTATTCAGATCTTCCAAGATGCCCTCAGGCTGGTCAGTCATGGGACAGTGCTTCCAGCCCGGGGAGTGGGCTCCCAGCTCAGGCTGCCCCAGCACTTCAGGAACTGGGAACACTGAGCTCAGAGGCTGGAAGGGGGCCAGGGCCGAGCATCAGTGCACAACTCTGCATCTGGGGTGTCTCTCTGGGGTATCTCTGCTTTGGGCCAGAATTTCTTTGTCCAAGGATGGCTCTGTGCGGTCCACCATGTCTTTGCCCCTCTTAATGAAGGAGTGGAAGAGGAATGAAGCAAAAGGCAGGAAAAGAAAGGGCTCCTCCTGCTCCAGAGCCAGGCTGGGGGAGCTGGGGTTGTTCAGGCTGGAGAAGAGAAGTGCCTAAAGAGGTTCCAAGTGAGAAGTTTGGTGGGTGGTCACAGTCCTCAGAGGTGCAGTTGGATGTCAGTCACATCCCAGACACTGCCCAGCACTGGGGAAGGATTTAATCCTCTATTTGGGATTTTACAAGGAACTTTGATCACTGGTCTAAGCAGGGTGAGAAATTGTGTCATTTCACCTCCCTGGAGGAACCTGGAGCCCCACCACAGACACAGCTCTGTGTGTGCTCACAGATGGAGCCACTGACTGTGACAAGGCTGAGGGTGACTTTTATGACAATTTCTATGACTTTTACAAGGTTTTTGTGGCGGTGGATAGAGCAGAGCTGGAAAAGGGCCTGACCTGTTTAGCAGCGGCAATGGGAGAACAGAGATGTTTTCCTTACAGACACGCTTTGTGGGGCTGAGAGAACAAACAGGGTCCTTTGCACAAAACACAGCGAGGGAACCCCTTAGGGTGGAAGGCAGGAGCCCTGTAGCTCGCATCCTGATTTTCCACCTCTGCCAGTGTCCTGGGCAAATGCAGGCTCACAGGTGTCCTTTATCCCTTCTGTTTCCTGCACAGAGCTGGGCCAGGCTGGCCCCGAGCACGGCAGCACCATGTACGAGCTCAACGAGAGCAGCTTCGACCCCATCACCTTTGTCCTGACAGGCATCCCAGGCATGGAGGAGTCCCACATCTGGATCTCCGTCCCCTTCTGCCTGATGTACCTCACAGCAGTGCTCAGCAACCTGGTCCTTCTCGTGGTCATCAGCACGGACCGCAGCCTCCACGAGCCCATGTACCTGTTCCTGGCCATGCTGGCTCTCTCCGACCTCATGCTCTCCACCACCACGGTGCCCAAAATGCTGGCCATCTTCTGGTTCGGCGCCAGGGAGATCTCCTTCGACGCCTGCATCACGCAGATGTTCTTCACCCACTTCAGCTTCATCGTGGAGTCCTCGGTGCTGCTGGCCATGGCCTTCGACCGCTACGTGGCCGTGTGCGACCCGCTGCGCTACGCGGCCGTGCTGACGCCCTCGGTCATCGGCAAGATCGCCGTCGGCGCCGTGGCCCGCGGCCTCTGCATCATGTTCCCCCCCATCTTCCTGCTGAAGAGGCTGCCCTACTGCGGGCACAACGTGATGCCCCACACCTACTGCGAGCACATGGGCATCGCCCGCCTGGCCTGCGCAGACATCCGGGCCAACGTCTGGTACGGGCTGACCACGGCGCTGCTCTCCTCGGGCCTGGACGTGGTGCTCATCGCCGTCTCCTACGCGCTGATCCTCAGGGCCGTCTTCCGCCTGCCGTCCCCCGAGGCTCGCCTCAAAAGCCTCAGCACCTGCGGCTCCCACCTCTGCACCATCCTCCTGTTCTATGTGCCCGCCTTCTTCTCCTTCCTCACGCACCGCTTCGGCCACCAAATCCCCAGCCACGTCCACGTCCTCCTGGCCAACCTCTATGTCGTGGTCCCCCCCATGCTCAACCCCATTGTCTACGGGGTGAGGACCAGGCAGATCCGGGAGCGGGTCACCCGCCTGCTCTGCCCCGCGGGGCAGTGTCCCTGCCCCAGCTGGGGGGGCAGGTGCTGAGCAGGGGGAAGGGGATGTGGGATGGGCTCTGGAAAGCAGCTCCAACAGCTGCAGCCCTGCTTGGCCTGCGGGTTTGCCCAAGGGCTTCAAGGGAAGCCGAAGGTGGTGTGTGTGATTTCTGGAAGCCTGGGTCGTCAGCACCTGCACTGCTGCTGGTTTCTCCTGGAGCTGCTTCCCCTGCATTTCCTTCATTGGCAGGGACTGGGTAGGTTCGGCTGAGAAGCATTCAGGCACTTACACCTGCTGACTCACTCACCTGCTGCAGCTGGTTGTGTTTACTGTCCTACAGCTTCATTTCTGCCTGTTCCTTCACCTTTCAACAATGCCCAGACCACAAACACCTTGTTGGTTGCCAGACTGAGGCATGGCACACCAAGCATGGCTGGATGGGCAGCACGCTGCTCACCATGGCACGTCCTCCTGTCCTCATTGCTGAGGGACCCTGGCACTGCTGCTGCTGAAGGTGTTTCCCTGCTGAAGTGCCCTGAGAGCTTGGGGAAGGCTTTATTGTGTTTGAGGGAAGCATTTCCCTTAAACCATGACTCCAAATGCAATTCAAGCCTGTAGAGTTGTGTGTGAAGGGACAGTGGTCTCCTACACCCAGCACAGCCCACAGTGATGCTTTCTGTCTTGGCCAGTACAGCTCAGCCTCATGCAGCAGCCAGCAGAGGGTTTCAGTCGTGGTGATTAGCCCCCTTTCTGGAGGCTCCCCAGTCCAGCTCTCAGGGCAATGCCAGCAGGGGGAGGGTCTGACCCTGTCACCCGTGAGGCCCCACGAGGGGTCCAGTGTGTTCCTGATGTTACTCATGGGATGGAGCAGATCAGCCGTTTCTGCAGAAAGTCCTTTTGCCCTGACTGAGGGCAGCCAGCACTTGCCAGCCCCACAGCCTGACTGGGCTGCAAAGCTCTTTCAGCTCTGCCCACGGTGGGGAAGCCACTGCTGCACACCTGGACCCCAGAGGTGCCTCACTTGCGGGGGGCGGTGACCCCAGAGATGCTGGGAATGGCTCTGCCAGGATCTGGACTCCGTTAAACGTTGTGCAGCCGTTCTGGCTGGGGCTGATCACACCCAGTGCTCCTGATGGAGGGCAGGAGCCATGGACACACCAGGTGTGCTCACACCTGAAGGACAGAGGAGCTGAGACCAACACAGCAACCCAAAGGGCAAACCCTGCTCCAGCCATACCAGTAATGCTGCCACAACTTCAGAAGAAAAGGGGAAGAGACAGATTCATGATTTCAGATCAAAACCCCCCAAAAGTTTTTCACTTTTGCATCACATTTGTTCTTTTCTTTGTTTTATTTTCCTCTGATTCGATCAAAGGTGGCACCCTGTGACGGGCACAGGGGAAATGAAAGTCTGTTCATTAAAGGCTGTTTGTCTACCAGTGGAGATAACGGAGCTGGGTACAAAAGCTGCTCGTGTCGCTGGGTTTTTTAATGTCCTCAGAATGTTCGTGTTTGCCTTGGCTTTCTTAGCAAAAAGAAAAAAAAAAAAAAGAGTATTTGCACAGAGCAGCCATGTGATTTTTGATAGGAGATGGAGCTGTGAGAAGGAAAATGTGTCAGGAGACACGTTGCTGTGGGCAGCTCTAAGAACAATTGAGCTGCCACCTGGATTTGTCAATACACGGGGCTTGGAGCAACCTGGGACTGTGGAAGGTGTCCCTGCCATGGCAGGGGTGGCATGAGATGAGCGTTAAGGTCCCTTCCAGCCCAAACTGTTCTGTGATTCCATGACTCTCTGCATCTGTCTGTTCCTTGGGGTTCCCCAGGAAGGTGTTACTCGATGGAGGAGGCAGTTCGGAACTCGCTGCTCTGCTCCTCGGGTGGGTGTGTGGCCAGGTCAGGAGCAAACTGCCCAGGGAAATGTCCCGAGTCAATGAATCACCAGCTGGGCCATTCCTGGCCAGGGGCCCGTGCCTAATGGGGCATTAGCCAGCCAAGCAGAGAGATTTATATTTCAAGGTGGTTAAAATGTCAGCTTAATAACTCCTACAGGGTGGGAAACCACAGCTCCTTCACTCGTTTCTGTTTGTTTTTTGTTTTTTTTTTTTTTTTTCCAAATCTGGAGACACACTTTTTTTAGCTCAGTTCATGGTTTTTGTAAGTGTGTTTGGATTACATGGATCTTGGCCTGGTAGGAAGGAAGGGAAGCAGGAAGGTTCCCTGCCTGTGGCACAGAGTGAGAATGAGATGAACTTTAAGGTCCCTCCCCACCCCAACTATTCCATAATTCTATGATTTCAGCCGGTGTTTTTCCCACATAGCACATGCAAGAAGTAAGCGGAATCTCAAAAATCCTTGGGAAATGAGTGGAAGTCACCGAGGAACCCCTGTGCCCTCCGTGGCTGTTTGTGTGCAGGGGAAGGAGCTGCCCTGGGGCTGGTGCCGGGCAGGCTCTGGGCGAGCAGCAGAGGCGAGCGGTCCCCGCAGAGAGATCGCCGCGATCGCCGCGCTCGGGGCGGGGACAGGCTCGGGGGGACAGGGGGACAGGGGGACAGGCTCGGGGGGGACA
>VZUI01071026.1:0-25634 GCA_013401135.1 Cettia cetti
GCCGGGACCGGCCACAGCCCCCCGGGACGGGGATCATCCCACCGGGACCGTGACAGGGACCGGGACCATCCAGCCGGGACCGGCCACAGCCCCCCGGGACGGGGATCATCCCACCGGGACCGTGACAGGGACCGGGACCATCCAGCCGGGACCGGCCACAGCCCCCCGGGACGGGGATCATCCCACCGGGACCGTGACAGGGACCGGGACCATCCAGCCGGAACTGGCCACACCCCCCTGAACCGGAACCATCCCACCGGGACTAGGAACATCCCCCCGGGACTGGGAACATCCCACCGGGACCAGAAACATCCCAGCAGGATCATCCCACCGGGAACACCTCACCGGGACAGGGCCGGCCCCGCAGCCGCGGCTCTGCTGCTGTTGCCCTTTCCGCCGCCCCGGTTCTGTGCTCGCCTCCCGTGGCCACTGCTTCTCCCTGGCCTCGAGCAGAGCCGCCCCCGGCTGCCCCCGGTGCCACCCCGAGCCCCCGGCAGCGGAGCAGAGAGCAGCCGGGCACAAAGGCGTTTATTCAGCACAGCACAGCAGTGGGGCAGGCGCTCTCCATCCTTCCCTGTCTCTGTGTGGGGCAGGGTGGCTCCATCCCCTCCCTCCATGGCCGCCCTGCACGGAACCTGCCCAGCCACTCCCACGAGCTGCGCTCGCTGCCGCGGGCTGGAGCGGGACAGCGGCAGGGGCTCTCTGGGATGAGGGATTGTCGGGCGATTGAAGGGACGGAGGCGTCTCCATGGTTTGCATCAAGAAGCATTTTATTGAACACACTGCTGGTTTATAGACCTTTCAAGCATGAGCTGAAAATAACTACCTGCTTAAACAATAACAACCATAACAACCATATCTATGTTTCTTAGTAACATTACTTAACTATGCTTAACTATGAGCTAGCACAGACTTGTACAGGCCTGTATTGCCTTGCATACATACATTCACCCTTATCTCTTCCTCCTTCAGGGTCCTGCCTCGACTGGCCAGGGCTTGTGGTCCTCTAGCACATCTACTTCTGAGTTCGGCAGTACTTTGAGTCCTGCTTTCCCAGCTGCTTTCCCATAAGGGATGGGAGCAGGCCTGGCCCCACAAGCAAGGACTGCCACTCCAGGCTACCCCAGCAGGATCTGGAGATGTATCCAGGGATGGAGGCCCAGCTGTGCCAGCCTGTGAGCCCTCCTCCAGCCCATGGCTTGCAGAGGGAGGAGGGAAGGTCAGTGCCAGAGTGAGTTGCCCAGAAAGGGACACTCCACTGCAGGAGGAGTTCTGCCTCCAGCTGCACCTTGTTCCCCACCTGCACAGTGTCACAGAATCTCAGAATGGTTTGGATTGGAAGGGACCTTAAAGCCCATCCTATTTCAACCCTCTGTCATGGTCACCTTCCACTATCCCAGGGTGCTCCAAGCCCTGTCCAACCTGGCCTTGGACACTTCCAGGGATCCAGAGGCAGCCACAGCTGCTCTGGGCACCCTGTGCCAGGGCCTCCCCATCCTCACAGAGAACAATTCCTTCCCAATATCCCATCCGACCCTGCCCTCTGGCAGTAGGAAGCAATTTCCCCTTGTCCCATCACTCCAGACTCTTGTTCAAAGTCCACATCTCTCTTGTAGGCTCCCTTCTAGTGCTGGAGGTGTCCCCTCTACCATCCAAGCCGCTGCAGTATGTTTGTGGCACCGAGGAGGCTGCCTGAGCCCTGATGATCCAGCTTGGACAGGGCTCCTGCGCAACCAGGGCTCCTGCTCCTCACACTGATCCGGACCTGCAGCCTGGCTGGTTCAGTGATGGACTCACACAGCAGAACTGGAAGCAGAAAGCTCACGAAGCAGCACAAGGCCCATGTCCAAAAGGGCCCCTGCTCCCGCTGGAACCTGCTGCAGAAAGGGGTTGGAGGGAGCCAGAGGCTCGGCGAGGATGAGGATGATCAAAGCCACAGCCGGCAGAGCTCAGGCGTCACCAACAACAGGCAGCATGTCCCGAGTGCAGGGAGATGATGGGCCGAGCCCAGAGCTGAGTGGGGCTGCATCCACCCGCCAGATCCCTACAGCATCCCCAGAGCCAGCCTACTCTGGGCAGTCTTCCCACAGGTTCAGTCCATCCAGCACATTCAGGAATGGTGTCTGCTGTGTGGGACCTGGTCCCAGGCCTTTCCCAGGAGAAGGAGAATGCCACAGAGAGCCTCTTGTTTGGGGTCTTTAAAAGACACACTCGTTTTTGCCTCTTTCTCTAGGATGGGGAAGGTCTTAGCTCCATGGCAAGTTCTGGATGCAAGTGAATACACTGAACATTTCTGTCTGCTAGTGAGGCAAGGACAGAGGTGGGAAAAGCTGCTGTTTCATGCAGAGCACCCTCATTTTCAGAGTAGTATATTTTTTAGCAAATAAACCTCTTCTAAAGGAAGTTTTCTTGCTGTGTGGATAAAGCAAAATGATTTTATGAGAAGCAATTAAGTATCACTATGGCCTCTGGCAGGGGCAGCTATCTGGCCACTAGCGCAGAAGGGGGGCTCCCATGGGCCAGAGTTGGGTGTTCAGGGCCCCTTCCAGCCCCAGATCCTGGCTGGGACACAGCAGCTCTTCTTCGTGGGGATCTCTGAGGCAGCCAGTCTTCCCTCTCGTTCAGCCAGTTACTCATTGACTCACTCTACAGCCTGGGTAAACAGCGACAGCAGTGCCCAGGCTGTCCCCCTGTCCTGGGAATGCCCCCCTGCCCTGGGTCACACCAGCCCCCACACAGGCACAGCCACTGCCAAGCCCAAACCCACCCCCCTCACCTCTGCTCCTTGAGGGCACAGCCCAAAGCAGGGATGGTCCTGTGTAGGATTGAGAGGTGGGTTTGGGAAAGGAGTGGGAGCACCTGTGGGTGCTTGGAGATGTTCACAGTCTTCCCAGCCTCTGCTCCCGGGGCCAAGGTGATGGAGCCTTCCCTATGTCCACACCTGCCGCAGGAGCAGGGGGTTTGTTGCCCATGGAGCCAGTGCTGTGGACAGAGAGGGGGCAGGGGGTGCACACCTGGCAGGGGAAGCTGGGCAGCAATGGGCAGCAATGGGCAGCAATGGGCAGCAATGGGCAGCAATGGGCAGCAATGGGAGAAGGGTTTTTGCCTGTGGAGCAAGGGGGAGAGCTTGGTCCAGGAGACATGGGGCTGCTCCAGCAGAGACTCTCTGGGAACACCTGCAACCTGGGGTGCTGGGGCTGGGGTGAAGCCGGCTGTGCTGGGGACTGTTGGGCAATAGACAGGCTGGAACCCGGCCGTGATGGTGCCTGGGAATTAACATCCAGACTGGTCCCACCCATCTGTGATCTCCTTCACAGCTGGCAGGCACCGAGTTTGTGGTTGCAATGGAGGAGGGGAGCTGGAAAGCCGGAGACAGCCACCAAGTCAGTCCTGGAGCTCCAGACAGGACACAGCAGGGAGAGCCTTGGTGTTTCTGCCAGGGAAACAGCGGCCGCTGCCCAGGTGGAGCAGGAGCCTCCTCTTCACACCTGCAGCCAGCTGGGAGAGCTGGAGCTGCACATCTCTCTGCCAGTAGGAATAGAGCAGTGGGTCCAGGAGGGAGTTGCCCAGTCCCAACAGCCAGAGAAAGTTCTCGATGACTTTGTAGGGGAAGCACTCAGGGCAGACCATCTGCACGACACTGGTGATGAAGAAGGGCAGCCAGGAAAGGGTGAAGCACCCGATGAGCACAGCCACCGTGCGCATGGCCTTCATGTCACTGGTGGCACGGGGTGGGGGACAGCTCCCCCCCAGCCCCGCCTGCTGCACCTCCTGGATGTGCTGCAAGTGCACCGAGGCAATTTTCAGCATGTCACAGTAGAGGTAGAGGAAGAGGAATAGAGCGGGGAAGAAGCCGAAGCAGAACATGGTGAGCATATAGGAAGGCTGGAAGACATTGAAGAAGGAGCATTTCCAATGGTTGGAGACCCTCTGGAAGCGTGGGATGAAGACCGGGAGGAAGCCGACAATGGCAGCAACCAGCCAGAGCCCCACCAAGCACACACCAACCCGCAGGCCTGTCACCAGCTGGAAATAGTGGAAAGGCTTCCGGATGGCCAGGTGCCTGTCACATGCAATCAAGATCAGGGACAGGATGGAGGCAGCACAGGAGGAGGTCACAAAAGCCATTCTCAGAATGCAAAACTTCTGGGAAGGATGAAAGGGCTGGGAAAGCTCATCCATGGCCAGGCCCATGACTGTGAAGCCAACCATGGCATCCGCCAAAGCAAGATTGAGGACAAAACAAAGCCCCTTGGAGCCACTCTTCTGGATGTGGCAGAGCAGGAGGATGGCCACCAGCACATTGGCAGCGAT
This sequence comes from Cettia cetti, assembly GCA_013401135.1. Taxonomy (NCBI): domain Eukaryota; kingdom Metazoa; phylum Chordata; class Aves; order Passeriformes; family Sylviidae; genus Cettia; species Cettia cetti. The sequence goes on from VZUI01071026.1 coordinate 4,315, forward strand.
GATGAGCGAGGCCAGCACGGCAAGGATGGCTCCTAGGGCCCAGCTGGCCGTGGCTGGGATGCACAGGGATGATGCATCCCCAACACAAATCTCAGCCATCACTCACCTGGGGCTCTGAGCAGATGCAACTTGGCAGCAGGTGCAGCCCCTCACTCTCTGGGGAGCAGCAGGAGTCCAGGGAGCAGCAGGAGCCTGGGGAGCAAGGGTGTCTCTCGGGAAAGCAGCACTCAGCTGCCAGCAGCTGCCCATGGAAGGGACTGCTGGACTCACTGCTGTGCCTGCAGAGGTCCCTCCCCTCCAGCCACGTTTCCAGACAACCCTGGAGCAGGGGTGAGCAAGGAGCACCTGGGCAGGAAGCTGCCACGGTGGCACATGGGGTGGTAGCTGTCCCCCCCAGGGACCAGAGACTGGAGCAGAGCAGTGCCTGCTCAGACACAGGGGCTGGAAATGGGGACAAGCACAGAGAGTTCTCAGTGTCCAGCACAGCTCATGGGGCTCCTGGGGGTCACTGCCAGACCCAGGACAGCTTCTTGCTGCTGGGACCAAGGGAACACCACTGACACCCTGCTGGAGCAGCTGTCCTGAAGGCAACCTGGTTACAATAGGGAAAAGAACTGACAAGCAATGTGTGCTCAAAAACAGATAGGGAAACATCTGCCAGCCGGGGAAAGCAGCATTCACAGCAGGGAACCTGTAGTTCCCTTGGCAAGCACAACAGGGAGCCCAGGGCATGCTTGGGGAGGCTGAAACCAAGGAATTGCTGGAACTTGTAGGGCAAAAAAACACCACAACCTGCAGAGGGGCCTCAGATCCAGGCAGAAGGCAGCCATGGCCCTCCCAAGAGCTGGTGTCCTCTGCCCACTCACAGATCCATGCAGAAGGAACTGGCTACTGCGTCAAGAACCTCTCTCCGTCCTGGGGCTCCTCCTGCACAGCCCTTCAGATCCCCAGAACACCAGGCTGGCTCCAGGCTCCATGACATGGGTCATATCCAAAGAAAGACCTTGTCCATCATCAACTGACCTCGCTCCTGGGGGAGTTTAATCATCGTTGCTGTGATACTGCCAGTGAAATCTATGCAAGTGCTACTAACAGTAAAAAATAATGATTCTATGTACACACTCACTTTGCTACTCATGAGTGTATTTACCTAATAGTAACTTGTAACAAAGAAATTTGAGAGAGCAAAGCCTCTGCATTCTTGTGCTACAGAATCCTACAATATCCCTTTCATCCCCGCGGGACAGGGTGTGGGCTGACCTTTACAGGGTCTGACAGTGACTGCTCCAGCCCCTACACAAAGTGACACAAGCCTCTTCTGCCTCCTGAGCTGGAAAAATCCAAGCTGCCAGGAAATGGGCAGAACTGAGCATATGTCTGTCAAACAGTAACTGGGGAGAGGCCGAGCACGGGGGGTGCAGACAGGAGGGAAGGAGCAGAAGGGAATGGGGCACTGGCTGCAGCTGCAGAGCTGGGAGGGCCCTGGGGAATAGCCAGGTTCTGCCACAGAGGGTGGCCACAAGCAGAGTCCTGGTGACCTTACACACCCTCTACTTCTGTTTGCCCAGGGAGACATGTGGGGAGTCTTTTCCCTGATGGTGGAAAGAGAATGAGATCCCTAAGAATGAGATCAAGGACGAGGGAGAAGTGGCAGGGCAGTGAGAAGCAAGTACAGGCTGGAGCCAGTGCCTCCTTGTCCTGCTTTATTGCCATTTTTAGCTTCCATGTCTCAGGAGCACACGTATTTCTACCTTAATCACCTGGGGAGGGCTGACTGGTTCCCACAGACCAAGAGCTCAGTGGAGTCACCTTCCCTACACCTGCAGCTTCTACAGGCAGCTCTGACCTTCTAACAGCAATTCCCTCCCATTTTTCCCAGCAGGATTTTGCTGAATATTCCTTGCGTGATTTCCAAGAAGCCTCAGCTCACAGCAGGCTCTGCCAGGACATGCTGCTGTATCACAAGGGACTCTCATCCAAAGGAAGGCCACCCCACGAAGAGGAAAGGGAGCAGGAACATAAGAACCATTTGCTTCCATAGCCATAAACATTAATAAATAACCAAAAACCAGAAGAGGATGACTAAAATGTCTTGCTCAGCACCAGAGCCACAATTTTCAACTGCTGAGCTCACCTCTAAAGCACAGTACCTGGCTTTACAAATGATTTAAACAAAAACAGTGTAAGTCATAATAAGCAGGAATTTAAGAGACTGAGGTTTGGCAAAATTGAGCTGAGAGGGCAACAGAGCCATTTTCTGATACTAAAAAACTTGGGTTTAGAAATGTCTACTGTAATGATTGTTTTTATATAAAGATATGTAGAATAAAGGGGTCTATAGTGTGGTGAAAACCAGCTTCTGTCCACTCCAAGGGCAGACACCCCTGCAGTGAATGAGCACAGACCCAAACTCAAGCCATTCAGTCAATAAATAATTTAATGAAGTTACAAGTTCTGCAAGAGACATGATAATGGCACCTTCCTGGGCCCCAGCCTCGCCCCACAAGGGCGCAGAAGGACACCCACACCTGCCAGCCACAAGACACAGTGCCCCAAAGGCCACTGGAATGAACAGATCTTCACAGAAGATATTCCTGCAGGCCCAGGCACATGGACACCTCCGGGTGGGAAACATGCAGCTCCCGGCTGTCCCAGGCAGCTCAAGCTCCAGGGACCATGCATGTGGGGAGAGCCCAGCCCACAGGGAGCAAACACCACGACATAGGGACAGTGGAATGAAGAGGGAGGTGGCAGCACAGCTCTGCTGCCAGCCCCAAGGGTGACTCTGGTGAGATGAAGGCAGCTCTCAGAAGGGGAGACGCTTCAACTGCTCGTACGTGATAAAAAACTGAAGGGAGCGTCAAGGAATTGGGACATCCCTTGCATGTGGGGCAGCTGCCTGGCAGGGTGGGCAGAGCACTCAGCTGGGCTGGACACCCATCCAGGGCACTCCTTAAACCCACCCATAGAGCTCCCTGTCCAGGCAGCACAACCTGACCTGCCCAGGTGGAACAGGCTGGGGCACAGGTGCTGCCACGGGCGGGAAGATGGATCCAGAGCAAACCCAGCCTTGCCCAGACCACTGGAAGAAGGAAGTGACTCCAAGCCCAGAATAGGAGCTCTTTACAGTAAATTCCCCACCCAGTTTCAGCAGGCAGACTAGTCTGGCTTGGCACAGAGCAACACTGGTCCTGCACAGAGTCAGCACCTGCCTCAGCAGCAGAACGTTCCCCACAGTTCCCTCCCAAACAGGAGCTCATCCAGGAATCTCCTGCAGCCCAGGCCAGGCAAGGTCTCAGCCAAGCCCTCAGAGGTTCTACAGGAACCATCAGCAGTGCCCATTAGAGTCCACAATGCACTCCATTGGGATGGCAGCCCTGCCCTACCCTTCCCAGCTGGGTTCTCCCCTTGTCCGGCTCCACCATCTCCCAGCAGCACAGGGAAGGATACAATGATGTTCCAAGGACCCAGACGAAGCCAGTTGGGCCAGAAGCCTTTGTAGAGTGCAAAGAAGCCCTCACTCTTCCATGTCTGGAATGAGAGACAAATGGATGAGGAGACACACGAGCCCCATGCCCTGCTCACCTCCCCAGTGCCACATGTGCCACACTGACCCTGCCCAGCTGCTGCAGGGAGCAGAGAGGCCCATGCAAGTGTGTGAAGCATCACTTACAGTCTCTGAACCCAGCTAACTGCATCATGGCCTAAATTTTGTCCCAGGAGGCTGGGAGGATGCTCAGACTGACAGCAGCCTTAGGGAAGTGACACTCAGCCCTCTCCTGTCTCACTAATGACACATTGTGTCACTGTTGTAGGATCTCACTAATCCCAATCAGTGTGGTGCTGAAACCTGGCCAGCCTCCCAGGACAGGGATGTGCCCACCTGTCCCCTCACCTTGATGAGGCCATCCAGAGTGCCCTTGTAGAGCTCCGTGCTGCCCACGATGGCACGCTGGTTCATCATCCGCGTCCGCACCACATCCACCGGGTTGGAGGCGATGGCCCCTGCCAGCCCACACGTGAAGCTGGAACTGCACACACCAAATTAGAGCAGGGACGGCCCTGGGCACAGCCACTCCCACTCAGACAGGCACAAAATACCTCCCACTGGATTTTATCAAAGGCATTTAGCAATGAACATGAGCTGCACTACCTGCTCCTACCAGAAAAGGGACAGCAGCAGGACTTGGGCTGCCACAGGACCCCGTGGAGCTCAGGGGAGGGAAATGCTCAGCTCAGCTAACCCAGACCCTACCTGAGCCCACAGCTGGTTCCACAGGGCACTGGTAACCCTGCAAGGGTCCCAGGTGCTGCCTAGGTGACACAGACCTGAAGGCACCCCCTCGGTGTGCACATCCTTCCCACCAGAGCAAATATTTCTTTGGGAAGGAGGGAGGAAGAGCAAAGACACCAGGAAGGATCACAGAGCTGCAAGTCTCCCTCTCCATGGAGGGTCTAGTGCTCCTCACCCTCACCTCAGCTGGCAAATCCAATGGAAGCACTGCAGCATCTGCAGCTGAGGAATGGCAACACGGAGGTGAAAAAGAATTCCAGTATTCTCTGTCAGCCCTGCCCAGAGCAGCCTGACTGCAACACATCTGCTCTGGGTCCTGTCAGCTTTCTGTCTGCTCCTCTCTCAAGGCTCTTCCAGCAGGGGCTGCAAGGTGACAGGGTCTGGAAAGGTGAGGACTAGGGACTGGAGCAGCTTTTGAGGGCTTGTTACACACACATGGATTTCCTCCCTGGTTCATACCAGGGCACAGATGTGGGGCAACTGCATTTCTGTCACCAGCCAGCTGAAACCAAGCTGGCATTTCACATCACCAAAGGATTTCTGCCAAGTCCTTCCCCAAGGAGGTCTCTGGGATGTGGGGATGGATTAGTGGTAGCCTTGGCAGCGCAGGGGGAACTGCTGGACTCAATGGTCTTGGAGGTCTTATCCAACCTTAATGATTGCACACCTGCTGCTGACTCTGAGCTGTTCCAGCTGACAGAGCAGATCCTCTGGAAGCACTAACCCTGGTCCCTGCAGCTCCAGAGCACTGGCTCCATGAATGGTCTCTCCTCAGTCCCACCTGGCTCTTCTGCCCCACACACCCTCCAAGCATGCAGCAGGTACTCACACAAAGTGGGCAAAGATGGTGTCCCCCATGAGGCCTGACAGGATCAGATGCTTCTTGGTGATGTCGTAGACTGGCAGCTCCACCCCCACCACAATGGCTGCTCGCTGGGCCGTGGGGACAACACCCTGTGGAGCACAGACACCATTACCAACTGCAGCCACATCCCCCAGTCACTCACAGGGCCTTCTCCTGACAACCTTCCCTGTACTCTCCCTGCAGGCACACCAACTGCTTCCCAGCTTTGCTTCAAAGCCAAGGAGGGTTATCTCCACCCTGACAGTGTTATTCTAGCTGGATTAACTCCACATTGCTGCCCTGCTCCCAGCACCAGCATGCAGGAACTAGGCTATCACTCCCTCACCTTCTGCACCAATTTCAACACCAGGAAAGATTCTGCCCCACAAGAGCAGCAGTTTAGGGAGCCAGGAGGGGCTCCAGGTGCTCCTTCCAAGATTTTTGTTAGTTCTGCTGCTGGTGGGGGATTCTAGGAGTTGGTGCTCACCCTCCAGAGGCCTCGGGTACCTTCCTGCTGGTAGATGTCAATGAAGCTGCCAATCATCCCACCCTGGAACAAGCTGCCCTGAGCCTGCATTCGGATCTGAAAGAAAGAGAAGAGTCAGCAGGAGGACACCAACACCTGTTCTGACACCAGCAGCTGCCCACAGGGCACAGACACCAGGGACAGCAGCTCCATGGAACTCCCAGAGAAGGAACAGAGCAGCTCAGAGCACACGCTGTTCTCCAAGCCCCTCTTCCTGCAAACCACACAGACAAGGATGGCAGCAGGCAGGGACAGCAGCAGGGTGAGGGCACAGGGACATGAGGGATAAGGCCTTCTCCCTGAAAGCAGTCCCAAAATGGGCATCTATACAGGGAGAAGAGTGGGGAAGTTCTCCAGGCTCTTTCTGCCCAGAGCAGGGCTACCCTGAGCCCAGGGCACCAGGCAGTCCTCACTGGGCTCTGCTCACCCCACATAACAGGCAGGCCCTTAGGGCAGTGCCAGCACCGTGACCAAGGGGACAGGAGCAGCTGACTGTCACCTGCTCACCTGGCCCAGGTCAGATAACACAGCTCCCACCCCTCACCAGGATAAATGTGATGATCCCTGTTGCCCAGAGCAGCTGTGGCTGCTCCATCCCTCAAAGTGTTCCAGGCCAAGTTGGACAGGGTTTGGAGCAACCTGGTGTAGTGGGAGCTGTCCCTGTCCATGGCAGGAGGTGGAAGAAGATGGTTTTTCATGTCCATCCCAACCCATTCCAGGATTCTGTGATCTTTAAGAGCTGTGTTTTTAAACATCTGTTAATTACCCTGGGCTTTGGTCCCCATTCATGAAAAAAACCCAAACGAGCAGAACTGGTGGCTCAGGGAGCACTGAGCTGCTCCTCCCACAGGTCCCACAGCCAGCCAGAAGAAGCCCTTACCTTCAGCACATCTGTGGGATTGGCCAGCGCAGAGGAGATGACCCCTGAGACCACCCCACAGATCACATTGATGAGCAATGTTTCATCTGCAACCAAGGAAAGAATGTCAGACTCTCACCAGAGGGAGCACAGTAGGAGGGAGCAAGGGCTGGGAAGAGCACAGTAGGAGGGAACAAGGGCTGGGAAGAGCAGAGCAGCTCAGTTCTCAAATTACACGGCGAAGATGCAGGAGCAGGGCCTTGGCAGGTGCCACAGCCCATGACAGGACTGACCCCACACCTACAAGGGACAGAAGGTGGCAGCTGAAACACTCAGCAATGCATTCTCAGAGGGTCTGACTGATGAGAAGGAAAATCCTGGGACATGTGAAAATTGTGACCAAGTATGTTTGGGTAGGGACCACAGAGATTTCTCATAGCAGGGATGAGCCAGGACAGAGGCAGAGAGAAAGGGACAGCCCAATGTTTCCCCAGGCCCCCTGAATTTGCCGACACGCAGCCACCTGGAGCCAGCGGAGGATCAAGAACAGGCAGGGAGTTAGATGTGATTAGTGCCAGGGAATAACCCAAGATTCCAGGCCCAGTATTAGGATGATGGTTACATTGGGAAAAGGCACAGGCCTTTGCTGGTACTGACCACAACACTTCCCAGAGGACACCAGGCCACTGGCTGCCCCAGGCCTGTAGGAAGACAAACATTAAGGCAAGGAGCTCACAACTGAAAAGGCTGCAAGAGCGAGGGGGGGTGTGAGGGCTGTGTACACAGACAGAAGCAGGCCAGGAGAGGCATTACTGGAGCAAGAAGAGGCATTACTGGAGCAGGACAGCAGCCCTGAAAGGACCTCTAGAGGAGTCACAGAATCTCCTGAGATGGAAGGGTTCCACAAAGATCATCCAGTCCAACTCCTGGCCCTGCACAGACACCCCAACAATCCCACCCTGTGCCTGGGAGCACTGTCCAAACACTCCTGGAGCTATTGCAGCCTTGGGGCGGTGCCCATTCCCTGGGCACAATGTTCAGTGCCCCAGCACCTTCCGGGGGAAAAAACCTTCTCCTGCAATCAACCTAAACCTCCCTTGGCCCAACTTCATATCATTAGTGTGCGGCATTTTGCCTGCCCATCCTGCTTTCCCAGACTGGAATGGTGTTACAACATTCCCTCATATCACAGCAGGGATGAAAATCTCACCTGCAGATCTCAGTGCTCCCTCAGGGAACACCCTCCAGATTCCTGCTGCTCCACTCCCCAGGCAGGAGCTGCAGAGGGCACAGATCAAAGGCACTGGTGGAACCTCACCTTTACAGTCAGGGCCAAAGCTACAGAGCTGGACTGCACAATTCCTATCCAGAATGTGCCTAGCTGAACTAGGGGAGGCTCAGGTTGGACATCAGGAGGAATTTCTCCATGGAAAGGGTAGTCAGGCCTTGGACGGGGCTGCCCAGGGAGGTCTGGAGTCCCCGTCCCTGAAGGTGTGCAAGGAAGGACTGGATGTGGCACACAGTGCTCTGGGCTGGGGACAAGGTGAGGATCAGACACAGGGTGGACTTGGTCATTTTGGAGGTCTTTTCCGACCTAAATGATTCTGTTATTCTCCTGTGATTCCGTGAAAGGAACAAACCTGGCTGGAGGGAGGTGTTTGGGTAGGGACCACAGGCAGCACAGAACACAGTGAGGTTCCCGTCGGGATTGACTCACTCCAATCCTTGCTCTAACTGCTAAACTAACTGCAGTGCCCAGTAATGGAGCTCCATTCCTGTGGGAATCTTGAGGTGGGAAGGACAGAGAAAGGAACGAGCAAAATGCACAGCCCAGAATGTGAGGTGGGGGAGCTGGGAGGTGCCCGTGCTGCCCCTCCCCAACACCGACCTTCCATGCGATCGACGAAGAGCCGCTTCAGGCTCTGGTAGATCCCGATCTTGATGGTGCCATAGGACGCCTGTCTCAGCAGTGCCGGGGCAATCCTGAGAGGGAACGCACCCTGAGCATCCCTGCGGGCCAGCCCGGGCCACTCACCACGTGCCCTCAAACTGCTGGGGCCAGGCATAACCCCACTGCAGCTCTGAGAAATGCAGTTCTGCCGGGGTAACCTGGGGTTCCCCCACGCACCCCCAGTGCCAGGGGATGGCACCCACGCAGCCCTGGCTTTGCTTCCGGCCTCAGGAAGACCAGGACACTCCACTCAAGGCAGGGAGGAATCCCAGGGAGTCCCAGCAGCGTGCAGCGTCGGGGGGGCTGGGATGGGCAGGGTGCAAGGGAGCGGGGGCGGGTGCCGTGACAGAAGGTGGAAGAAGGGACCCGGGCTGGGGAGGGCGTGCCGGGACAGAAGCCGGGCCGGGCGGAGGGGAAGAACACGGGATGGGTGGGGGAGACCCGCGGAAGGTAGGGGGAGATGCCGGGGTGTGGCAGAGATCCCGGGGTGGGCAGAGGGAGGGCCGGGGGTGGCGGAAGAGGATGCCGGGTTGGAGGGGGAGAACATGGCAGACGGGGCAATGCTGCGACCGAAGAGGGAGCCCAGCACAGGCGGTGGGAGTTCCTGAGCCGGAGGGGAAGGACCCGGGGCAGCCACCGGGGAGGTCCGGGTTAGAGGAAGGAGGTGCCGCGCCGGGTGGAGGACCCGTGGCGGATGGGAGAGTGTCCCGGTACGGATGAATGGGTCACGGGAGAACTGGGACCCGCTGCCGATGGGCCTCGACCCTGACGGGCCCGGCCCCGGTGCTCACCCCGAGTACAGGGCCCTTCCGCCTTCCTCGCGGCAGATGCGGAAGAGCGCGTGGAACATGCCCCGGTACCGCACCTCGCGGAACCGCGCGTCGGTGCTCTGCCCCTGCACCTGCAGCCGCGTCTTGGTGAGGTCCACCGGGAACGTGCCTGCGGGGGACACCGGCCTCAGCCCCCGCCGGTAAATGTACCGGTCCCGCCCTGCCCCGGTCCCGCCCGGCCCCTGCGCCTCACCGAACTCGGCAACGATGGAGGCGAGCCCGCCATACACGAAGGGTTTCCAGTTGAGCGCGGACATGGCATGGCGGGCGGACACCGCCTCGCGCGCCGCCGCCACCGGGCCGGGACCGGAACCGGAACCGCGACCGGAACAGGGCTCTGCACGGCCGCGCAGCGCGCGCCCCCTGCCGGCCCCGGTAGCACCGCCCGCGCCGGGACGGTGGAAGCCGCGGAGGCTGCCCCCACTCCGATCCCGCCGCACCCCCTCCTCGGGTGTCTCTAGAAGCGGTCCCGGCAAAATTCCCCCTTACACCTGGAACCGGCACAGACGCGGACTGGAGGCATTACTCGTTGTAGGAACAAAATCCAGCTAAAGCTCCTCCCTTCCCCGCGCTGTGAATCCCCCACTCCAGCGCCCGCGGTTTTCCGGCCAAGTAGGCCCAAAATCATCATGAGAAAAACAAAGGACACCTCCTCCCTGGCCCACGGACAGGAACACTGCTCCTATGACCAGCTTCTCCCTAACAGGAACTTTTATTAATAAAACATTAAACAAAACCATTATAATCACCCCAACACAGCAGTGCAGCCCTGTGGATACATCCTGGAATCCAGAAGATGTTGGGTGGACACAGGGACCAAACCTGGCACACGAGGCCAGACAAGACACCCAGTAGCCTCTGCCTGAGTGTAAGAAGGGGACACTGTCCCAGTGGTTTAGGGAAGGGGAGCATCCTGCTGCTCCCAGCCTTCATGGCTTGACACCCTCCCTGGTCAAAGGACAAACCCCTGTCCCAGCCAGCAGCATGGAGAGCCCTGGCCCTGGGTGGGATGAGAGGCAAGGGGAAGCTCCCAGATGAAAGGTCCAGCCATGGCACCCCAGGAGCTTGGAGCAGGTTTGAGCAGGCTCAGGGCCTCCCTCACCCCAAAAGCTCACCCAGGGCTCAGCAGCGGCCGGAGTCTCTGCCAGAGCCCCGCTCCCTGCGCCTGGAATGGGGCTCCCGGGATTTGCCTCCCCTAGGGGACACATCTTGCCGACTGCTGTGCCCGTTGCTCCTCCTGCCAGCCTCCTCCCTCTTCTCCCGCTCCTCCCAGGAGCTGCTCTGGCCCCTCTGCCCGTGGCAGTTCTTGTCTCCCATCCTGTCTGAGTGCCGCTGGTGCTGCCGCTGCTCCTCATCCTGCTGCATCCTGCTGCCGGTGTTCCTGTCAGAGCTCCCGCCAGCGTAGCGCTCGTACCCGGGGTCTTCCTTCTCCTTCTTGATCCTGGGATGGGGCTCCTCCGTGCTCACCCGCTTCCCAGCTTGTGGGCTGGACTTTAACCGCTCTGCTCTGCTCTGCTGCTTCTCTGGAATTAAGAGTTCACATTTCGGGATGGACCAAACTCCAGGAGCATTTTGCTCCCTATGGCTCCCCTGGCACCATCCCAACTCCTCTTCCACTACAAATTCTCCCCCTCCACCCAATTTCCCAGCCTGCTTCCCCCTCACAAGAGATCCCAGTCCACTTCCAACCACAACTTTTTCTTCTCCAGCTGCAGCCATCCCACTTCTCTCTTTAACACCCACATCGTGTTCTTCCCAGCAAGGCGGGGCATTTCCACACTACTTGGAATGCTTAAAACCTTCCTTTCATTCCCATTCCTCAGTAATACTGTGATCCACTAATGGAAATTACTTCTCCAGACCTGAGGACTCTTCCCTCTTGGCTCTCCTTCTTCTCCCTCATTTTTGAGCATCTCCTCAGCACTCCGTAGCAACACCTTATTCTCACCCTCATTTTGTGCCCATTTTTCTTCCTCCAACCTTCTCTCTACGCAGACTTCAGCCTCCAAACCCTACCACAGGCACTCCCACTAGGGATCGAGCCTGCCAGGAACACTCCTCACCTTTCTGCTTTTTCACGGGCACATCCTCATCCTCAGACGGGGAGTCAGACGACGTGTGAGGTGGCGTTTTGACTCCACAGCCCTTGGCATGGAGAGCTCTGGTCACGTCATCCCAGTCCTCGGACTCCTTGGGGGGCCGGTAGTTGGCCACGTGGTCCACGCGGATGGTCCGTCCCTTGATCTGCGGGGCCGGGATCGGGCTGTCACGGGCAGCTCCCAGCTCTCAGGGCTGCTGCCGACGTGAGCTCCTGGGCTCCACTGACCTTGATCCCATTGAAGTTGTCCACAGCCAGGATGGTGCTTCTCTGGTCCTCATAGCACAGGAAGCAGAAGCCCTTGGACTTCCCGGTCTTTTTGTCCCGCACGAGGTTGATGTTGACGACCTCGCCATACCTGTGACACACACACTGGCAGCGCCAGCGGCAGCGACCGCGGAGGCGGGGCCGGGGCTGCGGTACTTACTGCGAGAACACGCAGATGACATCGCCCTCCGTCAGCTCGTAGTGCAGCCCGCCTGCGGGGAGAGGGGAGGGAAGGAACGGGTCAACAGCACCGGCACCGGCCACCACCCTTAGCCCGGCCCGTACCCACAAAGATCCAAGCGCTGTCCTTGTACTCCGCGTGCCACGACACTGCCTCCTGCACGCCCAGCTCCGCCTCCCGCGCGTTCAGCTCATTGATCAGCTTCACCTTCGTCAGGGGACTGCGGGAGAGGCACCGTCAGCACCAGCACCGGCGGGACAGAACCAAACCGGACCCAGCCTTCCCCCCCCACATCCCCACACCTACTTCATGGCGGCGGTGACGCGCACTGCGCCTGCGCGCGGCACCGCCCCGCCCCGAGCCAAGGCGGCCGTAGCCGAGAGCAGCCGAATGCACCGATTATAGCCGAGTGGGGCCGAGCGTGGCGAGTCGGGCCGATTGTGACCGAGTCAGGTCAATAATTACCGAGATAGGCCGAGCACGGTCGAACACGGCCGATTGTAGCCGAATGACACCGATTATCGGACCGATTGTAGCCGAGCGCTACACACCGAACCGAACCGATTGTGGCCGAGCCGGGCCGATCACAGCCGATTACGGCCGACTGGGCTAAGGCGCAAAGCAAGAGTCGGAGCGCAGGGGGCTCAGAGCCTTTATTGGGGTCCGGGCGGGTCCCGCTTAGCACGGGCAGGAGCCTTTCCCGCTGGCCTCGTCCAGCCGCCGGGCGTGCGGCTGGGGCTGCGCCAGCCAGCCCTCTGTGTCTCGGCAGGGCAGCGAGCGCTGCGCCTTCAGCCGGCACACCAGGCACATGAAAATCGCGTCCACGTTCTGGCTCTCCTGTGGGTCCTTGGCCGAGGTCTCAAACAAAAGCATGTTGTGAGCGTCGGCAAACTTGAGGGCCAGGCTGGATGGCACCTGGATCAGGTCTTTCAAGTCACACTTGTTCCCCACGAGCACCCTGGGGACGAGCGGGGGCACTGCGTGCCCGTTGCACTCCTCGATCCACGTCTTGAGGTTGGTGAAGGAGCTCATCTTGGTCACATCATACACGAAGACCACAGCGTGCACATTGCGGTAGTAGTGCTCCACCATGCTCTTCCGAAACCTCTCCTGCCCAGCAGTATCCCACACTTGCACCTGGGAAGTGAAGCAGACAGGAAAAGAGGCTACAGGAGTGTGGAGCGTGGCCCTGGCAGGGCCATGGGGAGGGGGCTGCAGGAAGGCTTCCTGCTGTCCAGCTTTCAGAGAGTCCCAGCTTGGTTTGGACTGGAAGGGAACTTAAAGATCATCCAGTCCAACCCGCTGCCCCCCTTCCACTATCCCATATTGCTCCAAGCCCTCTCCAACCTGGCCTTCGACACTTCCATGAATCCAGGAGCAGCCACAGCTGAGCAACCTATGCCAGGGCCTCTCCATCCTCACAGCCAAGAATTTCTTCCCAATATTCAATCTAAACCTGCCATCCTTCAGTTTAAGTCCATTGTTCTGTCCCTCCATCCCTTGCCCCAAGTCCCTCTCCATCTCTCTTGGAGCCCTTCTAGGCACTGGAAGGGGGTCTAATATCTCCCCGAGCCTTCTGTTCCCTGGGCTGAACAACCCCTGCTCTCCCAGCCTGACTTTAGAGCAGAGGGGCTGCAGCCCTCAGAGCATCTCTGCAGCCTCCTCTGGACTCACTCCAACACATCCATGTCTATTTGTGCACCAAATCCTACGCCATGAACAAGAACACTGATGATTTCACAGAGGAAAAGAGAAAATGAGGAGGGGCAGCCACCCTTTGTGTAGGAGCACAAGTGGGAGGGCCAGGAGCTCTGTGGGTATGGGTGAGGAGCCAACAGAGCTCATGGGGGAGGATTAGAGAACAGAACATCACTAGTGATATTGTAGAGGGTCTGTGCTATAGACCACCTGGCCAGGAAGAGCAAGCAGATGAGGTGTTCTGTGGACCGTGAGAAGCAGCCTTGTGTTTGCAGCCCTTGGTTCTCACAGAGAGCTACAGCCACCCCAACACCTCCTGGGAGGACAGCACAGCAGGGCACAGGCAATCCAAAACATTCCAGGACACCATCAATGACAGCTTCCTGACCGAAGTGACAGAGATGCCAGGAGGGCTGGATGAGAAGACAGTGAGGTGGACTGGGAACTGGCTGAATGTCTAGACCTAGACAGTGCTCAGTGGTGTCAGTGACACCAAGTCTGATTGAACACTGGTAAGCAGCAAAGCGCCCCAGGGGTCACTCTGGGTTCTCCTGGTAATGTTTTGTAGCCAGGAAGTGGCAATTTCCAAGTTAATCCAAATTGCCCTGTACCCATGGAGACAGTACCTGCCTCAGAATCTTTCCAATTGAAAAACAGTGGCAAAGCAGAGCTGCTGCTTAGCTCTTTCGGGGCCAGTCTCTCCCAGGCAGAGCAAGAGAGGGATGGTCCCTCTCCCTCTCCCACCTCTCACCTCCTCTCTTGGACACATATCCCAGGAAAAGGCCAATTTCTTGCACTGCCTCCCACTCCTGCCCACAGGAGCTCAAATAATATCCAAAGGTAGAAAACCTGGCTACATTTTCCGGATAGTGGCAGCAAACAGGCTCCATGCCAGCCTGCACCACAACTCACACCGGCATGGTTCCGTGGGACTGGGGAGAGCAGGGAGAATGAGCATCTCTAAAGGAGAGAGGGAAAAACATTTATGGACAGCCTAGGAGCACAACTAAATCTCTCACCCACCAACACAAACTCTGGTTTCATTGTGAGTTCAACTTTTGATCAGCCATCTGTCAGTACAGCAGCAATGTTTGTTCTTCCAGCACCAGCCTCAGGGGCTGTGGGTGCTGATCCCCACAGCTGGGCAGGCCAAGCTCCACCACAAACTCTGCTCCCAGGTAGTTTCCTACCAATGGCAGATTTGCTCTGACACACCAGCCAGAGCCCTCTAGGTCTGGGCTGATCATTCTTTAGAGGTGCCACACCAGCCTTCATAAGCAAATTTATCCTCCTGCAATCGCAGCTCCAGGTGCAGCTGGGAGCAGGTTCCAGCACTGCTGCCACAGCAGCCGAGCACGCTGCTGCTGGCCCATGTGAGCTCTTAGCCTTCCAGTGTGGCTGCTGCCAGCCCACCACCCCCCACCTCCCCAGAGCCCTTGGCTGTGGCACAGTGTTCTGTCCCCCATCCCTCCACAGCTCTGCCCCCCTCCACTGGTCCAGTGTCCAGAGCTGGAGCCACCCCAATGCTTTGAGGATCCAGCTGTGCCCATCGCAAGGGTGGCAGTGACTCACTCCGAGCCATCACTTCTGATCTCTGCAGGCTGGAACCAACCCCAGAAATAGTGACAAAGCAGCAGGGACTGGTGCAGGGGCATCTCTGCAACACAGGGACCAGAATTCTTCCCTGGCCCTGTTCCCTCCCTCCAAATGGGATGAAAGGAAAAGCTCCCAGGAGGGCTTTGGCAAGAGGCAGGGATGGGGACTAGCTGCCATCGCTGCTGAGGCTGCTGCCGGCTGGGTCGGGGCCGGTGCGGGGCCCACCGGGGGCAGAACGGGGCTCATGGAGGATAGATCGAAGCCCATTGGAACCGGTGTGGAACCCACAGAGAGCGGAGCGAGGCCCACCAGGGCCGATGTGGGACCCACCGGGGGCTGAGCGGAGCCCTCCGGTGCCGGTGTCAGACAGCCCGGAGCCGGTGCGGGGCCCACCTTGATGCGCTCCCCCTCGATCTCCACCGTCTTCTCGCGGAAGTCCACGCCGATGGTGGCCTCGGTCTTGCCGGGGAAGGTGCCCCCGCAGAAGCGGAAGGTCAGGCACGTCTTGCCCACGTTGGAGTCTCCGATCACGATGATTTTGAAGATGCGGGTCTGCACGTAGGGCTCCAGCGCGGGGTCGGGGCCCGGCGGTCGCTCCCCGCCACCGCCCGCCGCCATCCCTCGCGCACCGCTGCCGCCTCACCGGCTCATAGGGGCGCGTCGCCCCGCGGACCGGCACCGGCACAGCTCCGGACAGCGGCACCGGCACCGCTCGTCTCCGCCCCACGCCCCAGCTACGGCACAGCTCGTCCCCGCCCCGCGGACCGGCACCGGCACAACACGGCTCCACCCCACGTACCGGCACCGGCGCAGCCCCGCGTAGCGGCACCGGCACAGCTCCGCCCCACACACCGGTTACGGCACGGCCCGTCCCCGCCCCGCGTAGCGGCATCGGCACCGCGCGGCTCCGCCCTACGCTCATCCCCGCTCTGGCACCGGCACTGACCTGGCTCAGACCTCCGGCCCCAGGCCAGCCCTGCTCCGAGCCACCGACCGGGGACCGAATGCCTTCAGCCCGGGCCGGCGCGGGCATCCCCAGCGGAGCAGCAGGGACCACCAGGGCTGCGGGCAGTGGGCCTGGACCCTCCCGGGAGGGAGCAAGAGACCGAGGGGCACAGCGAAGCAGGACCAGTCACCGGGGGACACCAACACCCGCATGTTACCAGTGCCAAGAGGTGCTAGGGGGATTGCAACTGCCAGTGCCAGAATCACTCTCTCCATTTCCAGCCGGGCAGACACAGCCCCCGTGTGCAGCATCAGAGAGACTGAGAAGGGGATGTGTCCCTCCCAAGAAACAGAGCAGTGGGAAACCAGCACCCACGGCAGGAGGGCACGGGGCTGCAGCAGGATGCACACAAGGACTGCAGAAGTGAGGGGAGCAGGTGGCAATCTGAGGAGGAGAGCCATGGCAGGTGGGTATGAGGGGACTCAGGTCAGATGGACTTGGACAGCATCAGGCTGTGGCACAGCAATGGTGGCATGAGGACCAATGGGAACACAGGGCAGTATGGGCCTGATATTTTTGAGCCTGTAAGGTTTTCAGCCTGTCAGTAGCTGATTTTCTTCTCAGCGTGGGAAATGAGAAAATTTCTTGGGAGAATTTTTCTTTCAAGAACAAGCTCCTGTAAATAACCATAACATTTCTAAGTTCGCATAACAACCTCTCTCCCAGGTGTTATTTCTGTTATTTAACCAATGGAGGGAGGTGTCCATTTTGTAGACCAATAATATGTCTTTTTAGCACAGCATATTATAAAAAGGCTAGATGAATTGTAAACAAAGCCTTCTGATCTTTCTTCTGCCTAAAACTGGAATCAAGCTCTTTATTTTGTGTCCAACAGCGACAGGAGAGAGCCCCAGGGACTGCACTGCTCCCACTCACAAAGCCCAGGCGATCCCAAAAGAACTCACAGGCCCCCAAAACGGGCCTCTGGAATGACTCCTCCAGTGCCAGCACTGATGGGACCTGCAGGAGCTGGAGGCTGGGAAGGATTTACCAGATACCCCTAATGGTCACTACCACCCCAGAGTGTCAGTGCTCATCTGCTTCCAGCAGCATGGACATGAAACAGTGCACTAAGCCTTGCAGCAGGTGGAAAAGCCTCAGTAAGCTGAGTCTGATGAAACACATCCTCCCCTTTCCCATTCTGGTCACATCTGCACGGCTGAATGAGACCCACTGTCTGACCATGGCATTGTCCTGCCCTCGGAATAAAAAACAGCCACATGGGATTTGCTCCACTGAGGCTCACTCAGACTTGTTTTGGCCCACAAAGGTAGCTCAGTTGAGAGACCCAATGGGCACTACACCCCCAGCTACTTCGGACATGGCCAAAAAACTGTGGATGGAAAGTGGGATAAGGACTGCTCATTCATCTTCCTGTGCAAGGAGACAACACCAAGGAGGCCCAGGACCAAGCCTGTCTCTCCTCAGGGCTTGCTTGATCCTCCCTGCTCAGGCTGGCTTCCCACCCCTCCACATCACCACCACAAATGGGAGGAAAGTGCTTTTAACAGAGACAATATTTTTCAGGAATTCCTGGAAGTTTTAATTCACAGAAGCTGTTTGTCAGGGACTTAAGCTTCTTGCTTTCTCTTCTTCATAGTTTCCGACTTGCCCAGTCTGTGGAACAAGATGCCAGTGTCAGGTCCAAGCTGCCTCCCCTCAAAGGGACACGGCTTTCCATCATAGCGTGCAAGGAATATCAGACCAGAGAGACCTCTCTCTCCTGGCCCAACAGCCAGCCGGGACAGCAGCTTGTCTGCCATGTGTGGGACCACAGGCTGCAGGAGTGTCCCATACACACGCAGGCACTCCAGTGTGATGTGGAGGATGGTGTCCAGCCAGAGGTGCTCCTCAGCATCCCTTCGGTCAAGTTTCCAAGGCCTGTGCCTCTGGAAGAAGCTGTTGGTCTGCCTCACACACTGGGCAATGCATTCCAAAGCCTTGTAGATCTGGAAGCTTTCGAAATAACTGTCCACTTGTGCAGGCAGCGAGGCCACTGCTGCCACGAGCTCATAGTCCTCAGCACATGCCCTGCCTGTGCCTTTTGCCTCCCTGGAATCCAGGACCTTCGGGAAACAGGGCTCTGAAAAGCTTGGGTAGGTGTTGCTGGGGTTAATGCTGGGGGCTGTTGTGCGATTCAGCAGCCCCCCGAGTGCATCTGCCAGCTCTGAATTCACCAACTTCACCACCTTCTCATCATAGTAGTCACAATCCCTCTCTGGGACGCCCTGCCGCAGAAGGAAGTACCGGAACCCGTCCACACCATACTGCCCCACACACACACTGGGGTCCACCACGTTGCCCAAGCTCTTGGACATCTTCTGGCCCCGCACAGTCCAGTGGGAGTGCACCAGGATGCGCTCAGGGGGCTCCAGCCCTGCTGCCAGCAGCAGCGCCGGCCAGTACAGAGCGTGGAACTTGAGGATGTCCTTGCCCACGACGTGGTGCACGGCTGGCCACCATGTGCCGTGGCTCTCGGGGTACCCCACCACGCTCAGGTAGTTCACCAGGGCATCCACCCAGACGTAGATGGTCTGTGTGGGGTCACTGGGCACAGGAATGCCCCACTGCAGCCGGCTTCGCTCGCGGGACACTGACAAGTCTGGCAAGTCCTCGTCCAGCCAGCGGAGCACACACTGGTAGAAAGGGTCAGGAAAAATGGCACGTGGGTTGTCCCGGAGCCAGTTCTGCAAGGGATCCCGGAATGCTGACAGCCTGAACATGTAATTCTCCTCCTTGGTCCAGTGCACCTGGGACAGCAGGAGAGGAAAGGATTATGGCCCCAAGAACAGGCTGACAATTTGCACACACCATTCTCATGGAGGTTTTCACACACTGCCTGTGTCTGGGTGTCCTCCCATGCCATGGGATGCTCTCAGCACCTTTCCATGACTAGTAGGAACCTTCTTACCCAAGACACTGCCTCCTTGGGATCCTCAGGAACACACCTGAGGACTCAGGCACCTGGGATGGTTCAGCATCCTGCTTCTAAAAACACTTGTAACCCTGGGAAGGAACACTTTGTCACCTTCCAGCTTGATGTGACATCAGAAAGGAGTTAGGGAGATGAGAATCCACCTTCTTAACAATATAGTTTTGCAAGAATAGTGGAAAATCATGAAAAGACAAAATGACACTGTAATTCCTGCCCTACTGCCACTCCTGGTGCCTGCCTTTGTTCTCCTGGGGCCGTACTCCTCTTTTCCCTCAGTTTATGTATTAATGCATCTAAGTCACTAACTTAGTTTGCTTACAGCACTGACAGCACTTCTCCCCCACAGTTAAATCCATTAAATGACACATTTTGCTAAACCAGTGAAAACTTGGTGGGTGGATGTGGTACAAGTGAGCTGTGTAAGGCACTCAGGGATCCATGGCTGGGTCAGCAATCTTGCAGTGTACAAGGAAGATCTGAAGAGCATAATTCAAAGACAAGTTGCACATCCTCACCCCCAGGCTCCACCAGATGCCAGAACTCACTCACTCACCAGAAGTCTGGGGTTTATGGCATGTGCAAACTCCCCCTTTTCCTTCACAAAACTCCCAAGGAACAAACTGTCCAACTGCCTCTTTCAGGTTGGAGATAATCCCTTCCCACCACACTGCAACAGTTTCTCTGCTCCATGCACACTCCTGTTTCCTTGGACACACAGACAAAGCAAGGAACTGTTCTCAGGGTATGCTTGATTTTGAAGTCTGCTGACCATTTTACATCTAAAGAATGATGACTTTGCCTGGAAACTTACCTTTTCCCCAATTATCTTAGGTGCTTTTTTAAGAGTTACTATTTGCCAATACAGCCCTTTCTGTGTGGACCAATATTCCCACAACCCAACCTCATAAAAATACTACAGGAGCATAACTGTGCTGAGCTCTGAGAAAGATTATCTATAGCTGCTGGATTAAATCATGTAACTCCACACCTTCTAGAAAGCAGTGGCAGAGAGATGCTTGGGAAGGTACCACACTCCTGGCACACCCATTCTGGCTGACCACAGGCAGGTGATGTTACAGTGCTTTAGGCAGGGCCAAAACCCATTTAAGAGATGGGTGAGTGCCAGAGGCCAAACTGAACTGTCTCACAAAAGAGGTCTGAAACTCTGAACCCCCAAGGAACCCCTCAGTTAAATACACCTTTATCCTCCTGTTCAGCTAACTTCTCTCATCACCCCTGTAGAACACCATTCCCAAGCCAACAGCCTGTGGACCCAGCAGGGGCTGAATCATTCCTGTTGCATGTAGCTGCAATGTGCACCTGCCAGTTGGAGACTGGCAGCTCTCTGACACTCCACTGAAATATAGGTGAGTCTCAGCCAACACAAATTAAGAAAAAGCTACGGGAAGCATGAAACACCCAGATCTGGCCAGAGCAGAGCAGCAGGTGAGTGTGCAGTGCTCCTGCAGCCCCTTACCTCGTGGCCAGTCTCCAAAGACACCTTGCAGGGACGGCCCTGGGCATCCGTGCGCTCGGCCAGCTGGCTCTCGGTCAGGAAGCTCTCCTCGGGTGTGCAGTACCAGCCCTCGTAGGCGCCCTTGTAGAGCACCCCTCCATCCCGGAGGGCCCCCCAGAAGTGCCTCACGGCTCGCTGGTGCCGGGGCTCGCTAGTGCGCGTGAAGTCGGTGTAGGCGACACCGGCCTGGGTCAGGGCCTGGCGGAACAGCCCCGAGACCCGCTCGCAGAGCTCCGCGGGCGACGTCCCCGCCGCGGCCGCGGTCTGCTGGATCTTCAGCCCGTGCTCGTCGGTCCCTGAAAACGAGAGAAGCCGCGGGGCCGTGGGGAAAGGCCGGAGCCCGCAGCCCCGCGGGGACGCAGGGGCCTGGGGACACGCGGAAAGGGGGTCAGCCCCGGCAGAAGGGGTCATCCCCGGGGGAGGGAGGGGGCTTGGACCGGGGTGGGGGGCCTCGCTGACCCGTGCAGAGCCGGGCCGGGCCGGCGGCGCGCAGGCGGCGGTGGCGGAGCAGCGCATCGGCCAGCAGCGCCGAGTACAGGTGCCCGATGTGCGGCGGCCCGTTCGCGTAGAAGACAGGGGTGGAGAGCAGCAGGCGGCGGCCAGGCCCGGTGGCGGCGGCGCGGCAGAGCGGGCGCGGGAGGAGGCGGGGCGGCCGCCACATGTCGGCAGCGGCACCATAGATGCGGCGGCGCGGAGCGGCCGCCCGGAAGCGGCGGGCG
>VZUI01071035.1:0-75677 GCA_013401135.1 Cettia cetti
AAAAAAAAAAAAAAAAAAAAAAAAAAAAAAAAAAAAAAAAAAAAAAAAAAAAAAAAAAAAAAAAAAAAAAAAGATAAAAAAATTAAGCCAATTTCAAATTCTTCCCAAAGAGATTACATGGAAGAAATTTAGTAAATCCAGATTACAAAGGGAGAAAGCTTGCACTTTTCTAATTAAATGCATAATCATAGATGCAGATTCATGTTAGTAATGCTAAATGTCTTCTGTTTTAATGAGCCATTTGAAATGAAATGGTTGCCTGCAATTAGACATCTGCAGTCCAAGGACAGCAAGCCAACTGTGTAGTCTGTCTGCCAGAATTACAGTTGCATTCCTCAGCAGGACAATAAGGAGAATGGATAATTGTAATTATAACATATACATCCCTTAGTGTTCTGTGGTTAAAAGAGTGTGAACAACAAGAGCTCTTAATACATTTAATTGCTGGCTGCTAATAAAGGGTTGTCAAAAAAAGAGCCATTTTTAAAATGCATTCCAACTCCACAATGAATTACAAACCAAGGTCACTAACTACCCACCTGAGGACTTATCTCCCAGAAAACTTCTCTTAGACCCTGTAAATATCTAGTCACACAGGCCTGGAGCTCAGAAAGTTGCAAGCTCATATAAAACCAAGTTGAAGAGATGAGAGACAATGGAAATATTATTCTAGACGGTTTATTTTAGCACATGTTGCAAATTCTCTACTCACATTCACTTTGCAAATATCTTTGCAAGCTTTTTTCATTAAGACTTGAATGAAGATGCTAAACACTTTTCAGATGTGTGTATTTCTGCCTCTTTCCTTATACACTCAATATATCTGAATATTTCACCTATCCAAATGTTTCCATTCCCTTACAGGAATAAGAGAAAAAAAGAAATTGAATTTTATCTATTCAAACTCTGGGCAGAAATCATAGCTGCGTTCTCTGAGAGAATGTTTCTCACACTTTGCCACCAAATTATTAAAAAAAAAAACCTTCAGATTTTATCTTTCATTTAGTGCTGCTCAACTTTACACTTTACCATGAAAATTCAAGAGTAAAGACATTTCTTCTGTCTTTGCTATGTATTCTGAATATAGATTGAAAATTCACTGTGATATTAATATAAGTTCTTCTGCAGCAAGCAGCCACTTGAACTGCTCTATTCTTTGAAATCACACTGATTTTTAAATATATAATTCATTAAAAGTATCGACAAAATAAGTGAGAGCATCAATAAGAACTAAGAGTTCTTCCAAGCTTATAAACAGGCTATTATGTTTAAATTATTAGGTAAGATTTATTTAATGCAATTGGTTTCCTCCATTTTTACTTTCATAAGCTCCTAGACAAAGCTGAAACTGAGATTTTACACTTCTTGAATTGAATAGATTCAATTTTCCAGACGTGACACTTGACTAATTCATAATATCCTCTTAAATACTTTACTCAGGTCAACCAACCAACTTGCTAAATTTCTATAATTGTTGAAACTGTGAAAAAGATCTTTATTCTAATTTTCAGTATTGTTACACTGAACCTTTAGGACTTCACACCTCTAAATGCAACCCACGTGCCATATGAACTCCATATCCAATGCAAAGGACATTTCAGAACACAATTTATCTTAGCCAGCACTCTAATTCAGCTAGCAAGTAGCAACTGCTCAGCACAAAATAAAATCTCTTTCTTTTTTAAATATTTGGGAAAGTGTTGAACCTCCATAACAGAGGCATCTAAAGGCTATGAACATCTCCTCCTCAGCAGGCTTCAGACACTCATCTGTAAAGAGACAGTCAACTCATTCCTTTGGAAAAGTACCTGTATTTAACCAGAATATAGAGAAAACTCACATTCTCCTTTGACTGGCAGATGGGAGGCCTGCTGGAGTATAACAAATTAGGGAAAAAATTAATAGATATCTATTTGTGGATGAAAAAAAAAAAAAAAAGAGTAATTAGACTCTTGTCATCAAAAAGCATAAAGCCAAAGTTTGGTTTCCAAGTGCTACCCAGGAATGGTTGAGATAGTCATCCTGCTTGTCTCTGAGAACAATTGTCTTCAAAGTAGAGCAAGACAAATAAAAGATAAAGCAACATAGGAGAAAAAGGATTTCATTTTATAAGATTCTGAACAGAAATAACTAAAATTTTCTAGATCTTGCAATTTCACCTTTTTCTTCTTTCATTGGAGGGAAGAAAAAATGAGCAAGACATCAAGTTGCAAGTCAAAATCTAACTGCGCTAAAAAATGCTAAATGTAAGACATGCTGGGCATAAAACACAAAACAATAATTAATATTTGTGTAAATATAAGTTCTCCTTAAACTTGATGTTCAAAAAGTTCTGCAAGTTTCTGCATACTATTTATTACCTTCAGTGGCCTTGTCAATTTTTCTAGTTGAAAGCCTCTGGTCTTCTTCTACAGTCATCACCGTATGCCACCTGTGATTCTCATGCTGTCTATACAAGAAATTACAGATGTTTACATTCTATGCTGCCATACTTCATTCCTTATTTCTATGTTCCAATGAATGACATGGCTCCAAGCAATCTGTAAGGACATGACTCAGCTAGTTCTTTTTAAAACATAAAAAACAAAAATATTACTTTTAAAAGCCATCCCTGTTCATCAACTTTCACTAAACTTCTGGATTATCACTGACATATTGCTACAAAGCAACAGTTTATTTCACACAGTTGTTCTTCATTTTCTATTAAAAGTACAGAGTAGCCAAGTAGAACTATATTTAATGAGGACTGGATCTCTTCTTTGGACGTTATCATCATGAGGTGTGATTCAGTGTACAAAAGTTATCTCTTTAATCTACCCATAGAGTAGAAAAGTGCTGTAATAAGTAAAGAAATTCTTGGCTTCATAGAATCACAAAATGGTTTGGAGTTGGAAGAGACCTTAAAAAATACCTTATTTCCAAAACCCACTTCCACAGACAGGACACCTTCCACTAGACCAGGTTTCTCAATGCCCCTTCCAACCCAGCCTTGAACACTTCCAGCAATGAGGTAACTTCTCTGGGCATCCACAACTTCTCTGGGAAAACTATTCCCTATCCTGGGCAAACTGTCCCTGTGTTTCACACTCCCACAGTAAAGAATTTCTTGATAATATCTAATCTACACCTACTCTCCTTTCAGTCTGAAGCCAATCTCCTTTTTCCTATCATTATATGCCCTTGAAAAGTCCCTTTCTTGTAGGCTCCCTTCAGGTGCTGAAAGGTTGCTCTAAGGTCACCCCAGAGCCTTCTCTTCTCAGTGATGAATAGTCACTATTCTCTCAGCCTTTCCTTATAGGAGAGCTGTTTTATTCCTCTTATCATCTCTGTGGTCCTCACTGGGACTTGGTCCAACAGGTCCATTTCCTTCCTGTTCTGGGGACATCAGAATTGGACCCCAGAACTCCAGATGGGGTCTCAGGAAAGAAGCATAGAGGGGCGGAAATCACCTCCATCAACCTATTGGTCACAATTCTTGTGATGCAGCTCAGGATATAATTGGCTTTGTGGGCTGCAAGCACACATTTGATCTGGATTGCTTGGATCAATGGGACAAGGCATACTGTATGAAGTTCAACAAGGCAAAGTGCTGGAACCCACACTCCAGTGGGGTTCCAGCCCCATGCAACAATACAGACTGTGGGAACAGTGGCTGGAAGGCTGCCCAGCAGAAAAGGATGTGGGGTTGCTGCTCAATGGTTGCTGAACATGAGCCAGCATGTGCCCAGGTAGCCAAGAAGGCAAACAGCATACTGTGCCAGTGGAAGTAGGGTAGAGATATCTCCCCTGTACTTGTCACTTGTGAGACCATACTGCAAGTACTGTGTCCAATTCTGAGCCCCTCACCTAAAAAAGACATTGAGGTGTTGGAGCATGTTCAGAGAAGGATGATGAAACTGGTAAAATGTCTAGACAGTAAGTCCTGTGAGGAGTGGCTGAAAGAGCTGGGGCTGTTTAGTGTGAAGAAAAGGAGGCTGAGGGAGACCTCTACAACTGCCTGAAAAGGGGTTGTAGCCAGATGAAGGCCTCTTCTCCCAGGCAACCAGTGACAAGAGGAAATTACCTCAAGCTCTGCCAGGTGAGGTTCAAGTGAGAGGACTTTTATCACAGAAAAGGTGGTTTAAGCATTGGAATGGGCTGCCCAGGGAGGTGGTAGAGTCACCATGCCTGGAAGTGTTCAAGAAAAGACTGGATATGGCACTTAGTGCTAGGATTTAGTTGGCAGTGTTTGGTCAAAGGTTAGACTCTGTATCTTGGAGGTCTTTTCCATCCTTATTGATTCCATTGCCAGCTCATATCCAGCCTCTCATCTACCAGCACCCCAAGTTCTCAGCAGGGCTGCTCTTGATCCCTCTGTCTCCCAGTCTGTATTGACAGCAGAGTTGTGAACACCCAGGTGCAGCACCTTGCACCTGGTCTTGTTAAAACCCATGAGGCTTCCATGGGCCCACTTCTTGAGCTTGTCCAGGTCCCCCTGGATGGCAAGACGTCCTTTAGATGTGTCAACTGCACCACTCAGTCCAGTGTTATCTGTGAATTTGCTGAGGGTGTACAGAAGGACATCACTTGCCATTGATGTCCACAGGGGATCTGAGTCATTGACCTTTACCCTCTGGATTTGACCATCCAATCAACCCCTTATCCACCAAACTGCCCACCTGTCAAATCCCTCTCTCATCAATTTAGAGAGAAGGATGTTGTACAGGGACTGTGTCAAAGGCATTATAGAAGTCCAAACAGATGACATTTGTAGCCCTTCCCATGAGTTCTGATGTATTTACTTCATTGTACAAGGACACTAGGTTGGTCAGGCAGTTACTCCTGGGGAAACTGTGCTGGTTGTCTTGAATCACATCCCTATCCTTAATGGCTCAATGTAAAATAGTTACATTAAGTAAAGGAGAATAAGAAAAAATAAAAAGTTATACAGAGAGTCTGCATTTCTCTTTTTTTCTTTCTTTTCTTTTTTCCCTGATTTAAACCTAATCAGAATGGGACACAGGAGAAAAATTAAAATTCTAATGCCCAATTGCTGTTTTATCTGTAAAAGATTTCTATTTTCCTAGCATTAATTAAGAATACTTTTCACATATCAGAAGAAAAAAGTGTGGGTTAAACTTGGGTTAAACTTTTTTTTTTTAACTGAAATTCCTAATAAAACAATCCCAGCCAGATACATGAGATTTAACTCTCTGTAAACAATGTTCAAATTAGTGGAGAAACTTTTCTGATTATATACAAATGGATTTTAAAAATATATTTATATTTTTAGACATTAGAAGAAAAATTTTGCTCTTCTCTGAACAGTATTAGCCTTTGAAGTGTATCTACATCTGCACCAGATAGATATCTAAAAATGCACTGAAAATGGCAGAGAAATCATTTAATCATACAGAACTATGTACCAACAGAGGGGGTTATAATATCCTTTGCTGAAACAAGGCAAATAATGTTTTATGCTAGATTGAAAGATATTCCATAGAAATCCATTAAATCAAAACTTTAGCCTTTTGAAAAGGACATCCAGTGCAGAGCTTCAGCTATCTACTTAATTTTTCAAAGCTCAATCTGTGAAGAAAAACCTATCAGCTTATTAAAAAAAAAGCATTCATTCTATGATTCTGTTAGATATCCACTCGACACTTAGACATAATTATTCATAGATTTGAATAACAGCTTTGTGCACTGTCTTTAGGGGGGTTGTTTCTATAGAGGATTAGCTGACTTCTATTAGTAATTTCTAATTTAATTTCTATAATGAACTAAACAAATGAGAATTCCACACATGAATAATACATATTCCAAGTAAAAACCTATCTCTACTCTCATAAAAGCAGCAGCCAATCACTCTTTTCTTCTTCTTGCTTCCCATCTCTTCCAGGTAAAATTATATTTGAATAATATATTATTAATGGCTGCGACAAAAATAATTTTAAAAGTCTTTGGAAAATTAATAAATTAAAGCTGGTTTAGTTTCACAGCCTATAGCAAAAAAGGAAAAACAATCACAGGGTGTTTTATAAATGTCTACAAAGAAAAATCATTAAAATTCACATCTTGTTGACATTGCAAGTCTTATGCCTAAAGAACCAAGTACAGATCTAGACCTTATACATAGCCATAAGACATATTTTAGAATACAATAACCAGAGTAATACAGAACTGAATTTAGAAAAAAAAAAGCTTAGAAACTTGACTTAACATGCAGTTCTAGCTTTCTCAGGTCCCAATATTCTTTAACACTGTCCAGAAATCCACCAGTCATTACACTTGTTTGTTCAAGTAATTCTGTAAAATATTGATTTTTAAAAGTATGTCCCTCAGAAATATAGAGTAAAAACTGAAAATATACATTCAACCCAATTTCACAGAAAATGGACCCAAATACTGATACCTTCAACATATAGATGAATTCCTACAAATAAATCATTGTTGTGTTCCAAATGTTTCTTATTGTACATTTTAGGTCTTAAAATTGGTATATGTCAAAACTAGTAAGTTTCTTACAATTTTCCAGCCCTCACTTCTCTCTGTTTTCAGCTACTGTCAGGTTCTTTAGGACAAAGTCATTAGTTTAGTGATGAAATGATTGAGAGGTTATACCATTCACTGTTCCTCTCTGAACATAAAAATCTGATCTTGCAAAGGCAGCTTTCTTCAAATCATGGCATGCCACAAAGCACTCAAGTGCTATTCAAAATCAGTTTCTGAAAACTCCAGCTTCAGACAGATTTTTGAGACTATACCGATAAATCATGTCTGCATAGTCATGTCTATGCCACTTTTTTGTGCTCTGTGATTCAATTTCATATTCACCAATCACATATTGAAGAGGGTTACAAGTTCACAGCAAGCAAGGAAGCTGGATAGCACATGTTATAGATATGGAAGAAAACAGCTTCATAACCAGTGGGAATTAAACAGTAAGACCCAGTCCTAGGCTGACAGCCCTATAAATCAAGTGGGGGGAAAAAAAAAATCACTACTTAAATTTTTTATGTTCTGGTTCTGGGTTGTGAGTGGGTGGTATTTTCATTAACAGATAGCCCCAAATTTTAAAGGAAGGTATGGCCCTTCTGACCATTATCTGCTACATGAAACATTATCAATTAAGCAGTAAATAGTAACAGAAGGTACAAAATTTACTTCTGTGTGCAGAAATGGTATTTAACTCTCATTTCTAACTTTTTTTGAATGTTAAATGTGTACTTTTAGTGATTAATAGCCAGCAAAAAAATATTATTACTCAGTATCTGTATCATATTGTTGTCATACATATGTGCTACAGCACATTAACAGGATCACAGAATGGTTTGCGTTGAAAAGGACATTCAAGATAATCTAGTTCAAACACCCCCATGCGGGGACATTTCTGGGGAAAGTATCAGGGACACTTCTCACTAGACCAGGTTTTTTAAAGCTCCATCCAACCTAGCCTTAAACACTGCCATGGATGGAACATCCACAACTTCTCTGAGCAACCTGTTCCAGTGCCTCACCAACCTCACCACTAGTAAAGAATTTCTCCTTTACATGTGACATAAATTTCCCCTCTTCCAGTTTAAACCCATTACTGTTTTTCCTATCAGTACAGTTCCTGATGAAGAGTTTTTCTCTGGCTTCCTTTTAAGCCCCCATGACGTACTGGATGGCTGCAATGAGGTCTCATCTTGTTACCAGTTACAGCGTATTTCCCAAGGACCAAAAATATAGTCAGTAAATGATAATGATATTTATCATCTCTGAGTGGGTATTAGGTCATTTAAAAGACTGAGTGAAGATATAAAATAATACCAACACTAATTTTCTGGTAGTTGTTCAGAAATACACGTAAAATAAAAATTATGTTTTCAAGTCAAAAGAGACTAGAACAGATCTTCATATGTGGAAAAGTATTGAAAACACTAGCAAAAATTCTTAATTGAGCCAATCATAATGTGCATCTATTCTTCTAAAGCTTAATGTTTCAGTTCATTTACTGTTAGTAATTTTACTGGTTCAGTTTCTTTGGTGGAAAAAACCTAAATAGTTTCACGGTATAAACATTTAGCATCTAAATAATCAATCTCTTTCTGCACTCCTACCCCACTTCTCTCTTCCAACTGTAATATCTATCAATGTAGACAGTGGGAAAGAATTTTTTAATGGCTTTATATACAACATAAAATATATTTGCCATCACTATTTAAAGAACACCCAAAAAAAGCAAAAAGAAGAAAACACGGATAAACACTTTGCATTAGCTCTTACATGATCAGCCATCAAGAGTTGAATTGAAAAGAGAAAGAGCAACAGCATGTGTTAGAAAAGAGGGCTCCACTTTCTTCCAGATGTGATATTAGGAGAGTGATTTCACACATGTGAAATCCTAGATGAAAAGAAGCAAAGAAGGGAAGTCTGGTAGAATAACTCACTGAGGCAATGGCTGACTCATCAGTCTTGACTTCACAGGAGACAAGCCCTAACTCTGTTGTAAAAATTCACTGACAACTGTTACTGCTTCACATACTTAAAATACACAAATCCATAAGAAACAAGCTTTTCTTACAGTTAATGCTCAAGGTTCTACTTATACTGTTGTAACAGTAAAATGAAGTAAAATCAATCAAGCAGCCAGGGTCACACTACTGGCAGTAAAACAAGTACAACCATTGTATTATTTCAGTGCCAACTCATAATGGTCTTAGCAGAACACAAAAAATTCAGTCGTTTTCTATGTTATTTTTGGAATTCGAAGTACATTTATGTATTACTAGAAGTACAATGGTTCATAAAATCTAAAACTTGCTGTAGGGCAAAGAAAGTTCAGTTCATGCAAAATTCAAGCTGTGAATATATATAGTGACAAATACACACTACTCAGTGTTTCTGCCACTACAGGCAATTCTCTGAACTTCCACCAAGAATTATGTAAGCTCAATATAGTCATAAAACAGAATTAGCTTTCAGTATACCAAACATTTATAAAATACAGGCTGTGTTTTCATCTTTAGGATGGACAAATGTGTAGGGACCCTCTTCTGTTGGTATTTTAATTACAGAAAGCATCTTCCCGAAGATGATTGAAACACTTCCATACGCATTTCCAAGTATTTTTAATACAGAATAATTTTATTTTACCTAAAATATTCCCAGTGAGAAGAAAATCATTCCTCAGTGAGAATGTATTCTAATGCTTCAAAAAACAGATATTTCTCAGACATTTTTGAGTTAAAACTCTTTAGGATTTGATTCCTAATTATTAATATGGATTTGCTGTGGCAATTTTTCCCCATTAATCTAAAAGAGACTCATTAGAATCTTATTTCAATGACTAGTGATCCTGGTGAAAACCCAGATCATCTCTGGTGGTCCATTAATTGCTACAGGTAAATTGACTGCAGCAAAGTAATACTGCAATGCATTATAAGAAATGCATACAACAGAATCCTGTCACTTCTAACTGCAACTCCACCAGGAGAAAGTGTAAAGTTTATTCTGAGTCTGTTTTATTCCTTTATGTTCTCTTTATCTCATGAGAAACATCTGCCTTTGTAAACAGTTCCCTCTTGTTTGTAGAAAACAGGAATCTGAAGAAAAGCCAAAGCAATTATTTGTAACATAAGCATTTAAATCCAAAAACATGGCAAAATTCAGCCCTCCAAGGAGGAAGAGTCCATATGCTATACCACAGTGTTTTTAACTTAAATTCCTTGCTTAAGTGTATGATGCTAGGTTCATACTAAGTGAATGCTTAGAACTTAAATCTACTGCTATTCTAGCCATTTTCTGAAAGATCATGTGTAGAAGAGAACAGATCTCCATTTCATGAACATCATCTTATTTTAAAAAATCAATTTAAAAAATCATGATGTCTAAGAGAAACCCAATTACCAATCCCAACAAAAAGAACTTTTTTGTTGTTGTTGTTGTTTTTAAATAAAGTAGCTTAAAAAGTAAATTCACTCAATTAAATCATTATTTGGGGATTTTTCAAAATTTTCTTCAAGTGTAAAAATATAAATTTGATTTCTGCATCCCTAATCCATACTAATGGGTGGTGGATTGATATGCATTAAAGTTCCATGAGTGATTGTTGCTTCATGCTCACTTAAGTACAAATTAATTTACTTCTCAGCACATTGTTTATATTTATCAGATAGACATATGCACAGTTTATCTACCAATCAGGTATTCCCAAATTATTTCCATTTCTCTAAAGTAAAATCACTAGCTTTGACAACAACCAAAAGATTGTCCATAAAGGCAACACTAATGTAACAGAAGATTTACTTCCACTAAAAAGTCTATTATCTACTGGGTATTTTTCTTTTTGAAAACAGTTAATCTCTACTACCTTTAGTGCTACAAGAAATTATTGAATCTACACTGCCAAGGAGACAAATTATACTGCTCAAAAACCTACTCTGAGTATTTAAAAGTTGCATTTTTTTAAATAGATATAGTCTAAAACTACATCTAAATATTGGCATGAGAAACATATTAAAGAAAGGACATAGAACAAAAATAATATATAGGTATTAAAGAAGATAAATATTTTAGTAGGTTTAAAATCTCAAGATAGAGAAGCATCCCAATGAAACACTGAAAATAAAAAAAAAACTTATGCAGATTATACTCTATTGGGTCCTATGATGCAGTTCTATGTTCCAAAGTACTTTTTCTCTAGTGAGAAATTCACAGTCAAAAAGAGAGTTGTGCACCTGCTCTTTACTTCTTGTCCCATTTGCAGTTCTGCAGGCTCCAAAACACACCTGGTATGCCCAGATAGCAAAATTAAAACTGTATGGATTAGCAAGGGGTACACATATTTCTGAAAGTACTTCGCACTTAACAATTGTTTCTATTCAAATCTTTACATATTACATATTATGCACATATATAACACAATTTGATTGGTCTTTGGAATTTAGCGTGCTTGTATATGTTTAGAAAGCAGGTTTCTCACATCAATTTTAAAGCAATTATTTAGACTGGATATAAGGAAGAATTTCTCTGCAATGAAGTTGTTCAGACACTGGAATGGTTACCTAGGGATGTTCTGGATGCCCAACCACTGGAAGTGTTCAAGGGCAAGTTAGATGGTGCCTCAAGCAACCCTCTCTAGTGAAAGACGTCTCTGCCTGTGGCAGCAGGGTTGGGCTAAATGAGCCTTGAAGGTCCCTGCCACCACAAACCATTGGACCATTCTGTAGATTTATGTTTGCTGAAGTCTTGTTATCTATTTATTATGTTACTCTGGATACAATCCCTTCCTTACTATGCATCCTTCTGAAAACTACGGAGTCTTAATCCCAGTTTTTGCTACATTGTAAACCGAGGCAAATCTGATTTTACAATAAAATATCACTTAGTGGATCATGGGAAAGTTTTATAAAGAAACTGGGGCAGAAAGTTTAGCATGCATAGTAGACAGAGAATATCTATCCCACTCACTCTGGACAATATCTACTTTTCTGCATTATTTGATACATGCAGATTATTTATGCCTTTCACACCAAGCGTCTTTTATAAATTGACAGAACAAAATTTTTTTTGCAGAATAGGGTTGTCTAGGAAAGGAAAGCTTTTGCTATTGTAGTTGAGAGAAAAATAGGAAAATTATTTTTCTAGTCAGAAATATCAGCAGAAGAGTAAGAAACTTAGCACTACAAAGAAAATAACATCTTAATCAGATTCTATTTATTTTTGAAAACAGTATATCAGTTCACCTCACACTATAAACAGGAATAACTTTATGCAGTTTCTGAAGCAACATTATTGTGTTTATACTACTAAACATGCAAAAATTAATCCCAAAAAAAAAAATTATGAGTGCCCTTACTGTAGGATTACATAATAGAACTTTCCAGGGAATATTAAATGTTTGGAGACACAAATGGATACAAGAAGATACTGAAACATATACAGAAGACAAGGTGGGATTTACGGATGATCAAACTGAATAAAACAATTGCATGTATAATGCAATTATATAATAATCTTCCCAAGTCAGATTAAAACAGCATGAGCTTGATAAAGATCATAGTAGTCAGGCTGTGGACAACAGCTCTAGGAGGAAAATCAATGGACTATTAAACAAGAAAGAATTTGTTTTCAAATTTTACTTTACCACCGATACATTCCTCCAGTGAGCCATTGTCTGGTAGAGGAAGCCTTAATTTTCTGGCAGAAAATTCCCATGCATCTAGCACACCTATTCATATCATAATGTGCAATCACCTCTTCGTAAGAAATTCCAAAGAAAATGTGTGCTTTCCCAGCATAGTTCCTCCATTAGCACATTCAACTACCTAGTGAACTCAGAGGACTTAATGCTGTTCCACTACTGGCTGTTGAAAGACTCATATCTAATCTTGACTTATTTAATGGCTCACACTCAGAAAAAACTTTTCTCCCCTTGTTTGCCTTCCCACAGGGCACTACCTGAATGGACTAAATCACAAATAGATGTAGATAAAAAATATTATCTTGATAGCTGGAGACCTTCAGATCACATTAAGCTAATAGACTAGTACTAGAATATATTTGTTTTTTTTTTTCCTTTTGTTGTTTTTGTTTTAATTTGGTTTGTTGTGCATTTGTTAGGTAAAAATAAAAACAACAATCGACACTTGGATTTTTGTTGTCCAGACAAGGAAAAGACGTATTGAAAGACTAGCATCACAATAAATTGATTCATGAAGATTCAGTTTAGTAGCTGAGCAGAGCAGCTCCTGGCTAATCCGTAAATGTTAAGGAACTTTAAAAACATTTTTAATACTCTATACAATTAGGGACTTGTCAACCCAAAAATTTTTCAAGGTTTGTCTACTTTTCTGACATATAGCACTACTATATTTTATATTGTATACTACTGCTATATTTTAAGAATTCAAATCTACTTCCTCCCTCTTTGCCTCTCTGTCAAGAACTAAACTCTTCAGGTATACAGAATGCAAGATGAGAAGAGATAATTTCATCAAGTCTCTACAAAATATGATCAGGTTGATCTGAAGAGATAAGGAGTGACAGTCTTCACTATATGTCATCAGGAAGAAAGTAGTGTAGAGTGACATAGCTCTTGATATGGTTATCAGCTTTACTACCGGAGCCCCATCCAAGCAGATGAATTGTCAAAAATTCCTTCAGGGGGGTAAAATCTTCAAGAGTTCACAACAATGAAAACACACTCCTTGATAGCTGGAGACAGTTCTGACAACTGACAGTGTGTGACCAGTCTTAAAAGCAGCAATGTTCTTGTGCTTTAGGCATAAAACAAGCAATGCTATTTACTTACAGATTCTACTGTATTCTTAATGCATTTTTAATTAGTTTATCAAAATACATCACCACCTTGGTGTGCATGTAATAACTAATCCAAGATAGTATAGTCCATATTAAGGAATACATATCTCCTTACAGCTGCAGGAAAGGCAGATTGGAACTATAAACACAATTTCAAATGTCTAAGAATAATAAAAGAAAAACTGTGGAGAGATCTGTATGTGTAAAAACTCACATATATCAGAAAGGAATAATTTCTTCTAAGTTCAGCCATTTAAAATGGCCAATCTTCTAGGCTCCCTATAGACTTCTCTTCAGTATATAGTCTATGCAGATTTTTTGGGACAAATTTCTCTATTCTTCCTGTACTGACTGAGAGGTAGTATAAACAATTAGTAGATATTTGAATTTTACATGGATTAAGTTAGGAGAGGCAAATTCCACACATACTGTTTAGGCATCTTCTTCATTAGGAGGTATGTATGTACAGTTCACTCTGAAGCACAGGCAAAGGATATTAAACTTGCTCTCTGGGCAGTTTATCTGCAAACAGAAACAAATGAAGCCTAAGACATGGCCACCACCATGAAAGAGTATGTCTGAATATGCCAAGCCATTGCTGGAAAACTTAGCAGACCACTAATCAATCCTGAAAAGGTTCTACATGGTTTCCCACCAAGTTTCCTGGAAGGCTGACAAATTCAATAGCTGGAAAAAGGAGACAGGTAGATTGACCTCTACACCTAGAGCACAGACAAACTGAATTCATGATTCTCCTTACACTAAAACACTACAAACCAGCCATGGTCTGAGCAGAACCTGAAATTATTAGGTTTCTCATTGTTTCTTTTGATGATGTGCTCATCATTTTAAATACTGAAACCTTTTAAATTCTCAGAACTTTTCAAGTTTCATTGTTTGGGACATAATCATGTCTGTATTGATTGATAGCTTTAATGATCACCCACTTTGACTTTCTTAAAAAGCTCAACAACATGCCTTGTAAATATCTAGAAAAAGCACATTTTAGGGGCTTCCAGGAGAGATACAACTATCACTGTATTGTTTCTTTTACTGAATGGGTTCATTAAGCATTTAGGTATTAGCATTAGCCTGATAATATCTTGATTGATATATTCTAACACACCTTCTATGATTGTGTAAGCTTAAAAATTATATTTGAGACCAC
The DNA here is from genome assembly GCA_013401135.1 of Cettia cetti. Classification (NCBI taxonomy): domain Eukaryota; kingdom Metazoa; phylum Chordata; class Aves; order Passeriformes; family Sylviidae; genus Cettia; species Cettia cetti. The sequence goes on from VZUI01071035.1 coordinate 14,456, forward strand.
ACTCCGTTAGATGAGGTTTTGTAGGGAATTTGAAAAATTCACATGCCCCTTAATATTAAAATGAATAAAACCTGTAGTAAGCATGCAGATACTTCTCCCAAACTAGGAGGGTAATTTCTAGAAGAAAATTAAGCACTGGTACTCTGGTTTACCAACTATATTGTGTCTATGTGATTGAGCTACAATTCTTCATAAATACAAGGAGAGTTTTCAATTTCATGACCCTTAACTGCTATTCTTTATGAAGAGGTTCCCTCAGATCTAACAGTGCTCTCAGAGATACTGGAGATTAACCTCTCAGAGGACAGCCATTGTTGTTCAGCATAAAATAAAGATCATAAAGCAATTCAAGATGAAGAAAATACAGGACTTCCCTAGTGCAACACCTTGCACCTTTTACGTTGCTTTTAGTTTAACCTCTAGGAATAGACACATTTTTCAGAACTTTATCAGGTTCTGAAAACCTTCATGAACGGAGTCTACAACAACCTCTCTGAGCAATCCTTTCCACTGCTTTACTTATCTTACAATGAAAACCTTTTTCCTTAAATCAAATTAGAATCTCTCTCCTTTCATTTTTTGTCGTGGCTCTCATGCTTATGCCATGCACTGCTGGGAATAGCTTGTCTTTCTCTTCTTGATAATCTCCCTGCAGATGTAAGGGGGATGCTATTAGGTCCTTAAAAGGCTTTTCTTTCCCCAGACTTGTTCCCTCAACCTCTCCTCATTGTACAAGTGCTCCAGTCTCTCTGTTCTGACAATCTTGGTTACTGCTAACTTATGTTCCCAGGAAATACCTTCAATACTTTTCTCTAACACATATGATACCTAGTGTTCAGATAGTAAAGAGTCTCCCCTGATGGTGCTTTATCTCCCACTGCTCTACTGATGGATTTTCTCCCTTGATCTTACTTGAAAATCAATACAGGTCCCTGACATTCAGAATTCTATCCAATAGCATTGAATAAACTCAATGTAGAGCATACAATCATTTAACTCAGAAAAGGTATTTAACACCAACAAGTCCAGCCATTAATGTAGTGCTGCCAAGCCCACCACTAAACGATGTCCCTCAACACCAGATTTACATTTTTAAGTACCTCCAGGGATGGTGATTCAACCACTTCCCTCACAAGCCTGTTCCAATGTTTGACAACCAATTTCTGACCAAATGGAAAAAGGAACACATGGTGGTATCCACAAGATAAAGAAAACCCAACACATATATATATAAAACTCACTGATTTTCTGCCAATACATTTTTCATGATTTTTTTTAATGTCCAAACTAAATTTCAGTATACATACACTTTATTATGGCATCCCACACTTTACAGTTAAACTATATTCATCTTTCATTTGTATATTTTCAAGTGTATCCCATCTGAGTTTTGTTGAGCTTTTTTTTTTTTTTTTAGGAATGAACCCTAAATGATAGTCTGATTTATAAAGTTCAGAGTAACTTCTATATAATTAATAAATAATTCTCTTTTTAACCTTTTAATCTAAGGAGAACGTCTTTCAAGATCTTCATATTTAAATTGTTTCAAAGCAATTTTCCAACATAGCTGGTGTCTGTCTTTAAACAATCTTTATTTAAGACACATATTTAGTTAACGAATAGGCCAAATGTTTGAACAGTAAATTCAAAACAATCTAAGCATGTTCATTGCTAAAAGAACCACAGAGACAACACTCTCTGGTGCAACCTAACATAAATTTCAGCTTTTCATCTAGAATATTTCATTAAGACTAAACCCAGCAAATTAAGGCAGAGAACCCTACTTGTATAAACATTAAAAGGAGACTAATCAATTTTGAAGAGTAAGTTTGCATTACTATTTTCCTAGTTAATTTCAAAACTGTGGCAATTCTAGGTTAATCTTTGCTTTAGACAATGATATGATGACCTAACTGCCAAAGAAAAAGAAGCCTTTCTAATTGCTCACTGATGTTGCCTTAAAACTTTCAACCAAGACAGAAATGTCTCCTTCAAAGAATATTGATTTTAGTTTTGCAATTTGTGATCATACAAAAAATCCTAGGCTGAGGACCTTACATGAATGACAGTGGTCTTTGAATAGAATGTGGCATGTCAGTGTTAAAGTTTCTATATTCAACTAGATGTTGAAAACAAATTTACCCAACTCAATCTAAGAAATAGTTTAAAGATGACATAATCAAAGAAACCTGTAGTGGTTAGAATCTTCATTAATGAGGAACAGCCTTGCTGAAAGGGACTTGGAGGTCCCTGTAGACAAGTAGCTGAAGATGAATCAGCCACGAGATGTTGTAGTAGCAGAGGAAAACTGGATCCTGGGCTGCATTCACAGGATCATTACTAACAGAGATAGAGATGTGATCATCCCACTCTACTCAGCATCTGTCAGGCTGCATCTCAAGTACTCTGCCCAGTTATGATCCCCATAATTCAAAATTTAGAAAAAGACTCAAGCACACTGGATAGAGTCAAAAGGATCACCACAGAAATTATCAGAGAACTGGAAACCTGAGCTCTGAGGAAAGACTGAAGGAGTTAGGCCTTTTCTCCCTGGAGAAGGGAAGGCTTAGGAGGGACCTCACAGTGTTTCAGCACTAAAGGGGCAGCTACAAAGAGGACAGAGGCTCTCCCTTGGCAAAGACCTACATGAGGAGGACAAAGGACAATGGGTAGAAGGTACACTGGAAGAGGTTTCATCTTGGGAAAGAATTTGTTTACAGCTAGAACAATCATGGGAACAACCTCCCGAGAGATATGATGAAGTTCTCACCACTGATGATTTTCAAGAAACAATTGGAAAGAGTGCATCTCAACTCCCTTTCCCATGAAAAGTTAGACAAGATATTTCAAGGACCTTTCAAATCTGGGCTGTTCTGTGATTCTACAAAATCTATCATAGACCAAAAGGTGTCTATGGGTTTCCAATTTTTTTTCAAAGGAGTTTGGAATAGATTAGCCAGGAAATATTGTGGACATCACCTTCTAGATTAGTCTATCAACTTCATGAAATAAAGGCATCAGACCTCCAGCTGCAAAGTTGATATTCCCTGACTTCAATTCTAGATGTACGCTACTGCAAAATTGTCCACTCAGGAAGACCTACTTCCAGCACTCATGGTAGGATGAATCCCACGGTGTGAAGGACCCAAAAGACTATAACAGAAATAATGAGCACTGTAACAAAAAAAAAGAGGTTTTTAATTATTATTGGAAGATAGACAAGTGAAAAAAAAAAGTTTATTTTCAGTAATCTTGCAGATAAGATTATTCCTTTAAATACAGAGTTATTTTCATTTGGATTCTACCCACAATCAAATTTTGGAATTGCATCAGAATAACCACCTTGAATTTTAAGCAAGTTGAAGGTGAAGAAATCCAAAATATTTTAAAGCTATCTAAAGTCTAATGCTATTTCTTTTATGTAGACAACACTGAGAACAATCATGTCATCAGGCATCCATAATTTGAAAAATGGTGTTTTCTGAGCTATATCTACTACCATGAAGACACGGAAAAAGAATTGCCCTTGTGATCAGAAATACCTTGAAATTTTCTCTCAATCTTTCTTCAAAATACAAAAGTGAAGAGGTGCAGCAAAGCAACTTACATAAAACTTTTTTATGAGTGACCTATGAAGTCTCATTTAAATGAATTATATATTTCATGTTAAGAGTCAAAGTAGTCCGCTTGAATTCAGCAGAGCAACTTGACACTTTGTATTGCTTTTTCAGCAAGAAAGCACAGTGAACATTTTGTTGAACTGAGGCCTCAAATAACAGCTCAATAAACAGACAGAATGGTTAACACATCCGTTGCTGCATATGACAAACAAAATGAGATTTTGTTTTTATAAGCAATATATATAGAAACCCCATGCACATACTTTACGAAATAATGCTTTCCCAGTAGCATTTCAAGACAAGGCCTCAATAAATTATAGCACAGGATCAAAATAAGGAAATTCTGAATTTTTAGTATTTATTTCCAAGCTATTACAGAGACTGCCATCATCTGAATTAGGTTATAGCATTATCACTGGCATTAAAATACATATACTCAGACCTTAGGAAGTGGGAATATGAATCTGAAATCTCTGTTTCACAACCATATGACATTTAACTCTCTTTAGTGCATCCAATACATGTTTCTCACCTATCTCTTAGCTGAATGTGACTTGGGAGAGTAGAGGCCTTACATTCACAGAGAAAATATATAATAATGAAAGCATGTTCATTTTGTTTCCAGCCTGACATAAAGGTATCCTGATGCAGATTTGGGTGCACACTTGAATTTTCCTAGGCACTGTTTAACAACTCTGTATGTGTGCTTGTGGCAATTGTATTCCCCCTCAAATCCTTAAGTGGAAAATATGTTTAGTGTTACAGTTCTACTAAAATGTTGTCAGTGTCAAGCATACAGCATAATTTGAAACATGAAGAAGAGACAAAACATTCACCAAAGGTAGCCAGACATGAATTTGGGCTTTTAGGAGACCTTTGATCTCCTGAAGGGTCAGAAGGGTGGGAGTCCATGACATTCTGGACAGGAAATAATGTGATCCCTTAGTAAAATCAATTTAAGCAATAACTACATATGTGGTCCTTATAAAAGTCCCCAAGAAGCCAATCTGTACTATACGAACCCCTTTAAAAGCAGAAAATGTGCTGTGACTTAAGGAGATAAGCAAAAATTAGGGGAAGTAATATCTCTTATCAGAGATAAATCTATAAATATCTGGAAATGGGGACAAAAAGAATAAGGAAAAAATTCAAGAAGGTACACTTACTGTCATAGGAGAGAACACGATATCCCCAGAAGCTTGTTTATTTCTACCAGCTATGTCAACTAGTCCAGTCATTAACAAGTATTCGTTAGTAACAGACAGAAATAGCATATTTTTTGTTTTAATATATGAGAAGCATATAATGAATGAAGACTGCTCCAGCCTACCAAACGACATCCAAAATAAGCACCTGACTATTTAGAGAAAAATATTTCCATATTATTTTCTTCACTCTTTTCTGCTCCATTGCAGTAGTAGCATCTAATACTCCACTTTAAAATTAAATAGAAATTTAAAAGTGGTAGCTTTTCATCTGCTTACCCTATCTGAGCCTGGAATGCACGTAGCAAACGAAAGGTTAGCCAAATTACCCATACCCATAGGCTGATTTCCAAAGGAGGACGATTTTACCCAGAACACAATTCTAAGTGTGACTATTAAGTGTAGTACATTACCAGTCCTAACAGGCAGTGCCATCGTGGAGCTGATAAGCACAGTAAAGGCTAAATCAATGGTCCCTTTTCTCTAGAAATTATATTATTTACATTGCTGCTTAACATAGCATGCCTGCACTGTTACCATTTCACATCCTACAATGGTAGCCATAATGATTCTTAGAGTTATTAATTCCTGCAGATAAGTCCACTGATTATAAGCTCTAGTTATACTGCCCCTCAAGTCAAGTTCTAAAAATAACAGCAAAGAAAGAGAATGAAAGAAATCTTTCTTTCAGTTCACTTTTCCTGAAAATTTGCAATAAACATAGGATATACATAAACCATTAAAAATAATTTAAGAATGCATATACTAAGGAAAATGTCTTCATACTATCACAGAATTGTTTAGGTTGGAAAAGACCTTTAACATCATCCCATCATTAATCCAGCACTGCCAATTGCACCACTAAACCGTGTCCCCAGGTGCCACATTTATAAGACTTTTAAATGCCTCCAGGAACGGTGTCTCCACCACCTCTCTAAGCAGGCTGTTCCAATGCTTGATCACCCTTTCTGGGAAGAATTTTTTCATAATATCCAATCTAAACCTCCCCTGGGATGACTTGAAGCCATTTCTTCTTGTTCTGTAGCTTGTTACTTGCCAGAAGAGACCAGCAGCCACCTGTCTACAACCTCCTTTCAGGCAGTTGTAGAGAGCAATAAGGTCTCCCCAGAGCCTCTTTTCCTCCAGGCTAAACAACTCCAGCTCCCTCATACTCTCCTCACAAAACTTGTGCTCCAGACCCTTCACCAGCTTCATTGCCATTCTTTAGAAACATAATCTTTGGCCGATTATGGTTTCTTAATTGCAGTCCTCAGACTAAATTTCATACAGTGCTGACGTGCATATTTCCTGAGAAAAGGCATTCAAGTTCATATTTCAAAAAACAACCTATGCTTCAGCTACTCTTCTACGCTGTGTCGGAGACCCTGCAGGTTGCACAAGCTCTGCCATTCCCTATTTGCTGGTAGACTGAGTTCCCTCTATTGCTTCATAAAGGCATAGCAGCATGCAGATTTCTAACATGAAAGCATGATATAAATCAATGGTAATCTTAGTATATATATAAATATATACATACATTCTCAAACCATATCTGGAAGAACTCAATGAAATCATCCACAGAAGAGAAACTGCAAATTCTGCTAAATGCTATACAGCACTTGGACATAGCTTTCCTTTGGGACAGGATCATAGATTTCTGATCTATCCTGTCTCTTAAAATTCTAAAAGTTACTGTATATAGTACTCAAATATTTAATAATGCAATAATTCCCAAAATAGCTGACAAATCATTTCTAAAACATCTTACAGCATGAAATCCTGCAAATTCCCTAAACTCACAAAATTAACTGTGCCTAGGGGAGATTCTTGCTTGTAATGTAGTAATGAGTAATTGTTTAGTATTTCCTTTGAAGTACGCATTTGCTTCTACACTGTTACTAAACACATCTCATCAGCAAATCCAGAAAACTCTTTTAGCTAAAGGGATAATTATAAAGCTATCTACATAAGAAGATATCTTCTTTGAAGCTCTAAATCAGAATCCAAGGCTGCATTTCTGTAACAAATATTTCTTTTTATTATCATTGGTCTTTCACCCTCAGGAACCTTAAAAGCACCTTCTTCTCATCAAATTCTCCTGTCCAGTCATAGTGTCTCATAGCAGTCACTAAATTATTATTTCAGTAGCTATTCCAAATATAACTGTTATTTCCTTATTATCATGTGCAAATAAGAGATTGAAGTTTCACAAATATCCTTTTACCATTAGGAAAACTAAATTACTAATTTCTATCAAGCAAGTCAACATTTTGTAGTGTCACTGAAAATACTGACGTCAAGGATAAATAAAGTCAGACAAGAAACAAAACCCTGAATTACACCATAATTTTCTTTTCTTTTCTTCCTTTATGAGATATGCAAAATGCAAAAAAAAAAAAAAAAAACCCTCAAAAAACAAAAAAACTGTTGCAACAGACACAAACAGAAGAGACACAAGCTCCTTTAGAAAGTGGTCAGTGGATTCTCCCTTTATTGTGGGATGAGCTCCTCTTTATACAGAATGTCACAGGCCAATTTGATTGGTAACACAAAGGCAAACTTTTCAATCAATTGGTCATCCCAGAGGGACATCAGAAGAAGGTCCCTCCTATAAGAAAGAATGTAAACATCCTTATATTTACAAAATATTGTTCTTCTGTTTACCAGAAGAAAGCCTAGGAAAGAACCTTTCCAAGATCAAAACATCCCAGGCATGAAACTCAGGACTACATAAAACCATAAAAATTTTGGAGATCTGAAACTGTGAAATTAATGTAGAAAAAAAAAATAGGTTAAATATATATTGAACTAAATATACAAAATAATGATAATATTATTAGAGTATATTTCCAGTTTTGCATCTCCCTGATTTCTGGAGCCAGTAATTCAGAGCATCATTTTAACTCTATTTGGTTAAATTCTAATTCCTACACTTGTCACAACTTCACTTTTTATTAAAGTCACGTTTTTACTTGGCTCATGCTGTTTACCTAAACCTTGATTAAAAAGTATTAGCAATAGCTAGATTAAAATTACTGAGATGTGAGGGGGTGGGGTCCATTTTGTTTTGGATGGTTGGATTGAGGTTTTGTTTGGGGTTTTGCTTGTTTTTAAGTAGAGCAAAGAACCTGGGAAATATGCACAGCTTTCAGAGCAGTATAACTGTGCCCTCAGTAAGTATTACTTATGTCCAATTATCTGACACGGGAGCTATTTATTTATTTCATGAAAAGCATCAGTAAGCCTTGGTTTTATCATGATAGAAAAACTGAATCCCTTTTTGTAAATTTTGGATTTTTATGTCTCAGACAATTCTTTCAACTTCAGTTGTCCTGGTTTCAGCACCATTACTCTCTTAATCTTTCCAAACTTAATAATAGAAAAAAAGGTACCCTTTCCAACATTAGTAGCTTAACCAAGTAAGTTTAACATGATTCAAAATCCTTTACCAAAAATAAAGGCATTTTATTTTAATAAATGTGCTCTTTCACCTGATTACAGGTGGCCATTTAATGTGGTCTTCATGTATTGATCCAATTCCTCACAAAGTTTTAGGGTTTTTAAACACATTGATTTAACGCAACTGAAAATAAATCATTATTGTCCATCTATACTCACTGCTTGACCTTTTTTTTTTTAGAAAGTCTTTACCTTGACCTTGGATTCAACAAAACTTCTGAGAATATTAAGCTAACATCCCCACAAAGCTGAGAAAGAGAACATTCAGATAAATTAGATTTTACAAAACAGTCATAAGGTTTAGAAATAGAGAGAGGTTGCTTACTGGAGGCTTTCTTGCAATCAGGGGAAAAAGAGAACAAACGAAGAATATAATATATAAATGCATCCTCCCAGTCTTTAGGTGTGCAAATATGGAGAGATAATTAGGGAAAAATATCTACACATTTACAAATCCAACATTATTCTCTCTTTCATTTCCATTCTCAAATACCAAAGGAATTATAACTTCAAGATTTTTACTGTATCCCTTAAAATGGCTAGTTTCACAATGAATTTCCTAGGCAGCCAGGTGAGTAAATGCATTTGTATATTCCTTCAATTAAGGACAATTTATGGAGGTATTAAAATCTCTCCTCATGATCTTTGCATCTTCTTTACAGTTACATACTTAAAGAAAGTACCATTTAATCTATTTTCCTTTTTTGTGGGAGTCTATACACCAGCTTTAAAAATTTCAAAACTTTATTAATAAAATTTCATCCCCCTTTTTTTGAAACAAATGAAAATCCCATGCACAGAAATTAACCATAAACTCATTCTGCATGTGTAATAAATCTCTAGCATTTTGCCTATAGTATTTAATATAATTCTTAATTTCAGGGTTTTTTTCAACCATCATTTTCATTTACTGAGAAGGAATAAATAAAAAAAAAAAAGGAAAAAATAATTAGGATTGAAAAGAGAAAATGCTCAACTAAATAATGCTCCAATAATGCTCCATTCTGCCAGAATGAAAATACAAAAATACACAAATACACAAAATACATCAGCTGCAAACTGTGATTTTTCTGGGCTAAACACCTAAATATTGACCTTGGCTCTCATATTCAAGAAGTACCACAGTACTTCTCTGCATCTCCCATATACAGCTACTAAAGTGGGTACTAAAGAGTAGAATGAATAGTCAGAACAGAAAAAAAAAAACCAAAACCAACAAAAAACCTCTTTTCTATATGAGAAGAAAGCAGAGAGCTGAATTGGATGATAGGCAAAAGCAATTAGTAAGGAAAACTTTATGTTAATTAAGCAGCAGGGCTTGTTAGGTCATCTTAATTATGCATGCTAAATTCTGACTTGAGGCACAGAAAACTGTGAAGATTCATAGTGGAAGAGTAAAAGAATTCTGAGTTCATAACACTTTATTTATGCCCTATTTTGCTTGATGTGAATCGTGGTTGTCATTTATAAATGTGGAAGTGTATTTATGTTCAGTGTTTTGTGGGTTTTTTCTTCTTTCTGTGTAGTACTTGTACAGACTCGATAAGTGAAGTATACCAACGTAAAGTTTCTTTAAAATAACATGTTGCCCCCTCTGTTTTCCAGAATATTCTTCTATTTATATAATACAGATGCCAATATTTTTAGAATTTAATTTAAAAATTGTCATAATAATTATCATTTTTCCATTTTATGGAAAAGTTCAAAATTCATTTTTTACTCCAGGCTAAAACAAGGATTAATGCCTGCAAATCTAAAATTTTAAGAAAAAAGGTCTGCTGAAGTTACACTGCATGAATATTTTTATTTCATTATGGTATATTTGGGTTTTTAGTGACTTATATGTTCATTTTTCCAGAAGAAATCATAATCTAGTTGAAAAATAGTGTGGCTTTATTAGTGCCAAGTCATTCTGTTAAAGTGCTTGCTTGTTCAAGTACTAATCACTTTCAAATTTCATAATTCAGTATAAATTTGATAGAAAATAAGAATAACGAGTATATCATATATCAGAGAACTGTTTCAAGAGTTTCAGTCTAGTTAGAAGTTGTTTAACACCAGGATAGCACAGGGTTCAAACGCTAACAACCCACCCTGTCCAGAGTCTAACTTTCTAAAAGTGCCTTTTGAACTGCTAACAAGAAAGAATAGCTGGTGAGAAACAGGGAAATGAGTGAATTTATCAATGTTTGCCCGTTTCATTTTGGCAGAGTAGCCATTCTGGATTTTACCGGGAGATATGTAGGAATTCAAATTTTTAAAAAACCTCACTGATATGTATTGCTGAATTAAGTCAGGAAGTGCAGGATCGAGTGAGAATTAATTTTAAATTTTTCCTAGTCTGAAAAAAACCCATATTTGGATTTAAAATGAACAAAAATACATTTTTTGTTTCCTTTGGGCTTTTTCACCCATGTAACAAGAAGAAACAAGAAGACAATGATAAATAGATACTGAAATGTTAGATACAGTTAATTCTACTAGCAAGAAAGATAAGGTATTGCACCAGTTTGATCTTTGATTCTTCTTTTCTTCAATTTTCTAAAGGCATGGTTTATTACCTCGCAAAATTATCACTACTGTAGAACTCCTGTAATTTTATTGTAAGAAGTAACAGCCATGGCATGCCCCAGTTTCATGTGATGTTTACTTTTATAAGTGCTATATTTTCTTTATTTCTGATTAGTATGAGTACGGTGATACAAAAACAGTGGTCAAAGTAAATACAAGGTTGCTGAGAAAAAGGAGATTACAAATCTAAGAAATAAATGTAACTATTTAAGTAGTTTAGTAAGCTATACTACATGTGAACATACACATCTGCACAAGTGTGTGACAGATAAAAGGAAACAAATATACTTGAATAACAAGACATTTTGATTATTATTTCTATGTTATGAAGACAAGTATCATTTTGATTATCCTTAGACATTAAGAAATATGAAAGAATCATCAAATTCACAAATTAGGTCGATTAATATGTGAATGATGATAGAAAAATGTCTTCAACTGGAGTAGACCAGTGAGACTTCCAAAGGACTTCTATGCATCATAATAAAAGTATATACACATTTTTCTTTAATAGAAATTAGTTTAGACTTTAAAAGAAATAATTTGTCATAAACATTTACACAAGCACAACTTTTATCTCAGGAAGATAAGTCTGAATAGTCTTAAACAATATGGCAAGTGATTTTCAACATTTCTATAAATTTTCTGGAGCAATGGAAAAAACAAAGCCAAAGATATTGTAGTTACTCTCTTAAATTATAGAATGCATTTAGTTTCTTTATTGTACCAATAAGTAAACATTTATTACTAGAAGTGTTCAATATAATAGCATTGCTTAATCAGTTTAATTTTTTTTCCAAAGTCCATACAAAGAAATACTTAAGAAATCCTAAGAGGAGAGTGAAATGTGATAGAAAATTTGATTTTGATCATTTTTCCCCTTAGCTATGCTAAGCCATCACCTTTTTCAGAGCTCTTTTGAGGAACAGCCTAGAAACAAAGGAAAAGCTATCATAATTGAATTCACAACTATCATAATAGGATTCACAACTGCAAATTTGACTTGGAACATTCCAAGTAGATGAGATGAAATTTTATACCAACTTTGTATTCCATTAGGATATCAAAAGGTAAAATATTTATGAGAAAAATTATATACTAGTTAGAGAGTTATGCAAGCCTAGAGAAAAGACCTTGAAACAACAATTAATATTGAGAACTCTGTGAATAAGGAAAAGCAATGTCAGAATAATATTGGTAGTTCTAACTGCCATAAGGGTAAATTCAACATGGTGAAAAAGTCTGGAGTAGAAGTACCTTACACAAACACCACTGGAGCTTAAAAACTTTGCAATTCATAGCTGCCTGGTTTTACACCACCAGAAAAAAATTAGTCTTTACCAAGGTCTCTAAATGTTGTACACAAACTTCAGGATTTTATTTGGAACAAGTTTTCGGTGTTTTAATCCTAATTAAATGGCATTTAGTGGTGTTGTTCAAGCTGAATGCATTCCCATTAAGCAGTCTTCTTGCTAATTTTTTCTGATTAAGCTGTAGCCATTATCAACCAGTGAAAATAAAACATATTTCCAGTCCAGCCCATATCAGGTAGTATACACTAAAGCACCAATATCTGTGAAGAGTCTTTGATTCCCAAGTCTATTTTTGACTTTAAATATACATGAATAACAGTGACATTAAAGTCAAATTTTATATACTTAACTGATTTTACAACTTCCTTGATAATAAGTCAAGAAAATGGCTTATTCTGAGCACAGAAAGAACATTGTGCAATGACATCATGGTTTGACTTTCTTTCACACCATGCAAATAGGCACGCTGTGGATGGTTTTTCTGTATCTAAGGGCCAGATCAAAAAACTCTGCAATCTCATAATGCTCGCCAAGATAATTAACCATTTAAATATAATTTAAATACTATCTGCATCTCTCAGGTGTTTAAACCCCAGGTAATCAAAGCACATTTAAATGTTTAATCAACAAAAAGAATGACCATAAAATATTCATCACAGTCTGTATGAACACTTGGTTCCACTTGGAGCATAGAGGGCTCTTAAGGGTCCGGAAGAGACGCCACTGTGTTTTTCATGCACTTTTTTGTACTTTTTTTCCCTGAGGCAAAGTAAAGATGTAAAGTATTCTTACAAAATCATACAATAGCAATTATAGGGTTCTGCCTCACATCAGAAGGTTTTCTGAGAAAAGCACATTCTTTACAGCACCACAGGAGATGAAAAATATGCAACTGGCCCACAGAACACTATTCCAATATTTATTATTCCATTATTTTTCACCATGGCCCTATGTTCTCATAAAATAACTATCACTACTGAACTTGGAAAATATCCAAAAGTCTGAGATCTTTTACATCTTTGATCAGTACATAAAATATACAACTACAATCAATGAGAAGAAGTCATGCAAATTTTAATTCAAAAAGGTAAATATAAAAGAATTGAAATTATTAATGCAAACAAGGAAGCATGAAACAATGACTTACAGTAATAAGTAGCAGCTATATATAAACCAGATGCATGTTTCACACAGTTTTCGGATTTTAGGGGGTTCATTACTTGTTTGAAATTACTTAGAGAATTGAACAATATAACTTTTAAACATGTGATGTAATCTGTAAAATGCAGTGCAAGGAAATTAGTAAACAAATTAAATTTAAAATGTTTCAAATGATCATGTTCAAGACATTATATGCAGTAAGTACATTTTAAAAGTTTTTTCTCTGAAAAGGGTAATTTTCTAGAAAAAAGTTAAACTAACTTGTTAAAATATTGATTGTAACTTAGTACCTATCTATAAGATCAGTAAATCTTATCAGTAGAAAAAAAATGTTAGTTAGTTGTGCTATGTGGAATAATTAACACAATCTAGGCATCTGATAGAATATGACTATACCTATCTTCAAGAAATAGAATTTTATATTATTCAAATGGAAGATAAAAAGCCTAAAAAATGAACAAAAACCACCTAACAACAACAAAAATCTCCCCCCACAAAAAAACAAAGCTAAACAAGACCCAACTATCTACATTGCTAAGAGGCCAAAGTGGAAAATCTTTTAACAAATTTGAAGATTAATGCTCTAATGCAGGATGTCTTTTAAAATAGATCCTTTCCTGACATTACAATTCCAAACTGAATTCCATCCCATGAGAAGAAACTCACCCAAATCTAGCAATGAAAGTTTGTTTGCAGGAATGTAGTTGTGATTTTTATGAACTGAGGTGAGGTCAAAAACTCGTGGCAATCAAAGGAAAAAAAATGAAAATAAACAACCAGATTAATTAATCAGATTAATCTGAAAGTAGAGAAGATTGTAGTGAGGTCCTGTTCGTAATATTAATAAAATATTTATAAACGAGATTCATGTAAATATTAGAAAATACATGTTATTATTGAATGAATCTTGAATTAATAAGAAACAAAATACAGAGAAAGAGACAATTATCATTAGCTTGATCTTTGACCTATTTTCCCTGGCAAATTAGGGAAATTAGGTGAATTTGACATTTGGAATATGGCAGTGTAATTTTGAAAAAAATACAGTATGTGTAATTTTGAAAAATGTTAATATAATTGTGTATTCAATCTGCAAAATATTGGCAGAAACATCACATTACTCTCTGACTCAGGTTTACAATAATATTTGGTTACATTTACATTTGGTAAACACTTTTAATAACAAACAAAAAGTTATTTTTTTTAAGCTCCACAAACATATGAAAAAAGGAACCAAATAGTGGTATTCATACCGTCATAAATCCATCCAGCAAACCTGAATCAGGCTTTGGGGGTGCTTGCAAGCGCTCCATAGACCACTTCTCAATGATAGATGACACCTGGGTGTTTTCCGTGTTTAGAATTCTGAATCCAGTCATATTAACACCACTGTACCGGTAGGGTTCCACATCCAAGGCAAACAGGTCCTGAAAAAATCACCATTGTATAAATTCTGTAATACACTGCAATTGCTATTCCAGTTGTCAGGCCATCTCCCCAAATGAGAGCATGGTAATTTTTCAGTGCTACTGATGCTAGGAAGAGTGTTCTGCTTGTCTGGGAGCCTGTGTCTGTGAGCAAGCAACTTGGCTGCCCTTATGGTGGGAGTAATCTGATTCTCAGAGGAAGAACAGACTTTCAGAAAATGTTAGTCCAACTACAAGATGGTATCTACTAAAAGGTAGTAAGGTTAAATGTTATTTTCAATTTCTAAATATTAATATTAATTGCTACTTCTTGAACTTACCAGAAATCATACAGATATCAAACCGCAAAATAAACTGGACAAGAGTTTGTTTGAGCTTTAACTCTCAGTGAAATTTAAAAATGTTAATCTTAGGAAGATAAATTGGTGGAGGTGAGTAGACAGGGGGTCAGGGTGGTGTGAGCAGGGACAAGGTACATGGCTTTAAATTTAATCAAAAGCATTTTTCACTGTCATCATCATTCTTCCAAATACGGATATATCTTTGATTAGGAATTCCTCTTTGCAAGAATAACTTTTGCCAATTTATAGGTTTTCAGTATATCTGTATGTGTGTGTGTGTACAGTTAGCCCTCAAGCACACACAAGGGGAAATATAATTGATAAAAAGCAAAACAATTTAAATTTTAGCTCAAGAAAGTAAATCCAAGGTTATTCTAGGGCTTTGCTCAAATCCTAAGAAGCAATGTAGAAAGAGTACTTGCTGTCAAGAAACTCAGGCCTAAGATCAAGTTTTGAACAGGGGGTAAAAAAGATGTAATCAACTTTATATGTAGTATACTGTTTCCCTATAACATAAATTTAAGTTATTGAACAGAGAAATTTTCTCCATAATTCATACATAGTCATTAATCTAATTTCTAATTTAATTTTTGTTGTCAGGTAGCTTTAGGTATGACACTTGCCATCCATTTTATTTACTGGCTAGAGCTGAAGAAGATTAAATATTGTACTAAAGAAGACCAGATATAACACCCATTTTAAACATCACAAAGCCCAAAAAAATATCAACCGGTTATCAATCACTACCCATTTTTAATTCTGTAGCTAGTAATATGATATAGTTTCCCATATCTAAGACATGCAGGTTTCAAAATTAATTTAAAATAACCTAACTCACATCCTCTTTGCAAAGAAATAAAATATTTTATTGCAAAGGAAATGTTGGACACAGCTAGAATTACATCTTTCTCTTTAAAAATTTTTCTTAGTTTTTACTGTGCAAGAAGTCAAACCCTTGAATGCAAATTTTTAATCCAAACATTCATGTTTACTCTGGAATGTAATAAATATACACAATATTGTTAAGCATATATTACAAATGCACACAGGTCAGTGTATAATGAGCCAGTGCATTACATCCTGAATCAATCAAGAGAAGATTACACAGAAGACTGTTGTAAACACTGTGACTGGAAAATTTATTTGACAGGACTTTCACCATGTCAGGTAAGAAGCAATTAATATATAAAAACAACTAAATTCTGATGCTGGTTCCACGGGTACATTGCAAAATCAAAATTGATGATATGTTTGTGCACAGTAAATTATCTCTTGATAGTTCCAAGTCAATATAACACTCTTGTCTCCATAGAAAATCTAATGTTTTCATAAACAAATAAGAATGATAGAAAATTCAGATTTTTAAAAAGAACTTTAAGAGTGGAAATTCAGTGTCGAAGAACAGCATAGTACTCAAAGAAAAATCTTTCATCAATATCAAAATTAAAATTTTAAAAATAAGAAAAAAAATTCAAAACATCTATAAACCATTTTTATGGAGGCAAATCTATTTAGTGAAGGAAATTCTATTGCATGCAATCCTAAATCTGTAAGTGACAGAACAATTTACCTTTCAAAAATAAGATACGTATTTGTGCAGGGTGTGCATTTGAACTTCACAAATTATTTTGCTTTCTATCCAACTGGCTATTTCATGTTAATACTTTCTATGAGCTCCTGTTTTGTCATTCTGAGGTGGACTCCTACCCTATCACAAAAGATTCGTTTTCATAAGAACTTAAACATGTATGTGACTTTAAACATGGGCCATTTAAACCATGGTTTTGCCAAGGCACATCTGTCCCACGTTTGTCTCATATTTTCTTTTAAAAAACATAATGAACTGCAATTTAATTAGACAAAATTGAACACAAACTAAGACAGATAAATGTACACGTCTCTGGAGACTCAGTAGTATCTAGAATAATATTTCACCAACTTTTAAACTGTTTCTTAGGCTGTGGTGAGCAGGAAAAAGGACTTCACATATGTGTTCATTTTGTAAGAGCATTCACATTTTAAATGTTCATTTACTGCAAAATGATAGATCCAAGAATGATCAAATTTCTACTAAGTTACATTTCCAGAGGACACCATAGAATATCGTATAATTCATGCTTCTAAAAAGCTCATATGAATTGTTAAATAAAATGCTGCTGAGATTCACACCAAATTATTCATGAATCATATGACAGAGAAGAACTACCTTGTAATATGTTGGATTAAAAATATAGAATACAGGAGTAAATTTTAAAATATATTACTCTTCACAAATGGCTAAAGGACAAAAAGGACAATATGCATAAAATAAACAATGAATTATAAATTATGAATTATACATATAACCCTCCTTGACAGTTAAAAGCTGCAGTGCTACAGCCAGATGCTTTTTTCAGGTCTATCAGTTCCCAGGGCACAGTGTTGAACACTAATTAAACCATCCTGATGAGTTTTCACTGAAAGTAAGAAAATTCTGCAAAGAAAATATCTTGCACTCATACCCCAGTCCAGAGAGACTTTTCCACTTTGTTGAGTTATATAATTAAGAAAGCAACATCTTTATTTGATGTCATTGCTATGTTTTCACAAGCCACTTACCAATGTGGTAAAGATATAGTGATAGTATTCTGTCATCATCCCCATAGCTAAAGCCTTGAAAAAAATAAACAAAAGATTAATGTTTCTGAGGCCACATAATACATTTTTATCACACTCACATGGCAAATGAAATGCTGCGAAAGAACACTGCTAAAATCAGACTATAGGGTTGGAATTATGCTAAAATTAGGTCAAGCAAGTCATTTCTTAGCAGTTAGAGAAGATTACTGACTATTAAAGGAATTTATGTACCAGATCTTCTGATAGAAAGAGTATTATTAGACTGTTTAGTGCAGTAAATGTGAAAGAGCCTTGTATTTTTACATACTAATGGATACATTAAGTTACAACACATAATTTGAGTTGACAATATTTTCATTCATTATTGAACCCTTGCTTTAAAATGAATTGCCTAATAGGAGTGGTTTGGTTTTTTCTATTTTGATAATACCATGCATTTAAAAGAAGGACCCAAGCTTATATTGTACATGTGCACCCAACCATGGAAGAAAATTCTCTTGAGTGAAATTTTGAACAGCAAGAGAGATACTATACAAATAAAAATGAAGAACAAATATTCATAGAATCACTTTATAAATTTAGGTATCTCTCAAGTACCTTCATCGCTCTTGCTAACTATGTAATGCCAAGTAGTTTTTGATAAACTGTGCATTTTAAAAGTTCATACTTTTCTCTCAACTCCATAAAAAATATTTGTAGATAAAAAACTGTTTCATCATGTTTATTCATTAAGGGCATTTTCTCCTGAGAAGAATGTATCTTCATACTCTGCACAAAAGTTGCCTTAGTATTTTCTTCCTTTCCAGGAACTGTCAAAGAAATTCCTTGCCAAGTTGCTATCTGATGGATTCCTTAAAGACACTGAAGGCCACAATTATACTACTGTGACAATACCAGAATTTGAATTAAAAAGAATTGTCAGCATTCTGAAGGCTGTGGGTGCCTTTTTACTTGTGACATTGTCCAAAAAATGATGAAATGAAAAGTCTATACGATTTTTTCCAAAGAGAAAAAAATCTAGAACTGATTCAAGTGTAAGTTTTAAATCAGATTTTATAATATTTTAATGACTTTGAAAAAAATCACACCACATTTCCAAAGAATGCCCATACTTGTGTACTTAGAATTCCACAACAATGCTTACCACTAGTGTTCCAGTAAAAATTAAATTCTCTCAAACACAAGTAAACCACATTCCTGTAAGGAATACTACAACTTCATTAGGAACTCTACAGCTACAAACATTCGTAGCTTTTGCAGGAACTTGGCGGTGTTTTTAATAAAACCAAAGTATTTTCCTCTATACATGTAACACATTTTCAGTCACCTATATCAAAACTGCCTCTAATCAAGTCTTTCATACTCCAAAGGATCCCTACACAACATCCTATCCATGTACCTTATTCTGCTATTCAATGGTGCTGTCTCTTTTCCAGGTATTCCTTCTTTCACCTTCTCACTTATCTAAAGATCTCACTTCTTTTGCCTCTTCAAATATTGTAATTTCTCTGTTCTCATTATTACAGTGCTTTCCTAACCTTTTAAATTATGTATGGTTTCCTTGGTTGCCAGAGGATACAGATAACAGTGAGATTCACCTTATTTAAATATGCTTTTCTGATTGATGGGATTTTTTTTTTTTACTTTTCATGACATATTTTTGTCCAGCAAAAAGTAGTTGCCATTTCACTAGATTCTCAAGGTACTGTTACCAACTTGTGTTATCTTCCACCAGCTTCACTGTTAATCTTTCCAATCATTCTTTCAAACTGATACTCCTTGTCATGTCTCCCAGAATTCATCCCTCCATTACCAGGAAAAGAAAACTGATCAGTCAATAATTCAGACATGGATATATAAATATTTTTCAATAATCACTTATAAAAATTATATATGGAATATTAACATTAAATAATATACTCAGCACCCCTTGTGCCAGTTTCAACAGCAAGCACTTACATTCAGCTTCAAAACTTCAAATTTTGGGCATATTTAAAGCATCGCAGCACTTGAATGGAAAAGCAAAAATCTACATAATCTATATAAAGATCTAAACCCTCATGAAAGATTTTTTTCTGTATCTTCCTTCTGTAATCTTTAGGATGAGCAACGTACTCTTGGGTTCTGGGACATGATTAAAGATACAATGTTTTTAATTTTGTTCCCATTTCCCTCTATTCATACATTTTTCACAATGTGGCATTCTGTGAAATAAAAGGGGTTTATTCACCTAAAAACTTCCAGGTATTGCATAAGTAATATATCTCGATGGAGTTATTGTTAGCAGCTTAATACTGCCATCAACACATTATACACATGTATGGTTTAGATTTTAAATATTTAAAATAATTAAATGTACATTCAATGATTTGGCCCTAACAACTAGAATAACTAGGCTGGCTTATCTTAAGAAAAAAACACCACCAGAGGTTTAAAATTACTAGGAACTAATAAAAGATTTTCAATCAATAAACAACAAAGAAAAGAAATTACATTATACATTTAGGCTTAGTAGCAATTTTAATTATATCCACAATAATACCTACAAGTACCTCTAATGAGAGGCATATTTCCAACTCCTAAATACATTTTATTTTCAATTTAGACCCTACAGTTTTCTAGCCAACATAATATAAACATGAATTAAAGTCACTAAATGCTATGCATAAGAAGGTAGAATACTGTTTCAGTTTTAGGTATTCTTCCTATCTTCTTTATTGGAAGTCATAGCTTAATTAAAAAACTATGGGGAAGACGGTCTTTGAGCCAGTTAAGTCTTTGGAATTCTGCTGTATCTCACCTACTCATCTCACTTGCACACAATATTTTCAAAGCAGCAACCCAAATGTGCTTGGGTGTTTTGCAGTTCCATTAATAGTGCAAAGAGAATATGGCTCTAAGATATCAATTCTGTCCTCTCAATGGAAGACATTAATGTGGTCTGTTGGTAACATATTGTTCAGCTATCACTATCTGATTAGGAATACACATCTTAGAGGTCTCAAATAAAAACACATACATAAATAAATAAATGCATACATACATAAAGATTTGATATATAAAATAACATTAAGCAAACATTTAAAACCATGCTTAAAACATCAATTCTTCAAATTACAAGTTCTTCATAGCTGAAAGACTATAATAATATAATAATATATCTTCATGTTTCTCCTGAACATAAATTAATTAAACTCTTTCTTTATAAAAGCATAATTAAAGCACCTTCCATTTGTGTCACCAATAAAATTACCTCTGAAATCCTTGGCTGATTTTCAGTTAGGCCTTAGTAAAACTGACATACAATTTCCCTGCTTGTTAAATACCATTATGTCTGGATAATACTTTTACTTATTAGGGATGAAAGAGATTAAGACATCTAAAGCAAAATGAGGATTACCTGTTTCAAGATGCCTGCTGCCATTTCATGGCTGCAGTCAAAGATTACATGGAACTCTTTGCCTCTTTTCATCTCCTTTAGCAATGGCTTTGCATCTTTTGTGTCAGCTGGTAACTGACGGATTTTTAGTCTTAGGTTGTATCGTGATGGAGCCTTGATGAGCTCTTGTAATCGAATGAGACCTTAAAGAAAACAGGAGTTGGGAGAAAAGATAATTATGAAATCAAGAACTTGAACTGCTAGCAAGAGAACATACTATAAGCATTCTGTTTCCTGATTTTTTTCCATTCTCAGTTGATTGGAACTGATATACAAAAATGTGATTAAAAAACAAAAAAAATAAGTATCCGTACTCCCAACACTTAAGCACAAGTCTCTTTTCCCTTAATATTAATGGAGAGTAAGCAGCCACATTTAGGATTACCTTAAGACAGATTAATCTTCCTCTAGCATTATCATGAAACTGTGACATTCCTCTTCGAAGAGCATATTACTCTAATTTGATTAAAGCCATATCCCATACTAATAGTTTTTAATCAGACTAGACAGTCTCCCAAATAATAAATCAAGTTTACATACAAAGTTGTGAATCATTTCAGCACTGTAGAATGTTCTCACATAAATCTGTTCTCATATTTCTACACTGAACCACTCTTCAACAACAGCAAGAGACAAAAGCAGCTTTACACTACTGTTCCAGTTTTGGAACCAAAACCATTCCAGAACAAAATTTATTATGTTTGTGGAATGACTTTGAAATTAATTTGATTGTATGAAACCTTATTATGATTCATGATATTCAAGTTTTCTGTACAAGTACTGAGTATTTTTAATATTTCAAATGTTAAAGGAAAGACTGACTGTTCTTTCTTGACTGCAAACTGTTCTTTCAAAGCATTCTTCACTCAAAAGGGCAGAGACCATAATATGCATGTTTTATGCATATTTTCAGGTGTTACACCAATCACCTTTGTTGCACATTTGGAGATGGGATGGACAGTTAAGCCACCAAGGAACTTTGAAATGGGATAGACAGAAGAGGAAAAGGGATGTTGCTTTTTTCTGCAGCAAGTTTAAATTACGAAATTTAATAAACATTTTTAAGAAACTCCAAATTGACAGGTCCCTTGATCTATACCTGTTGCTTGCACCAATACAATACAGTTTTGGTCTTTTACTGTAGGACCAAGTTTTGTTACAGAATGGCAAGAAAGTTTTTGAAGTAAATGTTTTCCAATATCTTAATGAATTAAACATATAGTGTAATTTGTTTGAGAATCACAGAATATTCTGAGTTGGAAGAAACCCACGAAGACCGTCAAGTCCAGCTCTTAACTGAATGGCCCACGCAGGGGTTGAACCCATGCTCTAAGTGAGATAACCTCAAGAAACAGCAGTGAGTAGAACCCAAGAATTCCAAATCTTCTAAGCTTTGTTCTGTTCAAGGGCATTACCCAAGAACATCAGTCTTAAATGGTCCTAACTGGGCTGTTCAAGAATAAAAAAAAAAAATTATAATTTTCATAAATCCTATAATTATTGGACTACCTCAGAGAAGGTAAAAATCACACCAAAATTTGAAATAGATGACTTACAGATGCAGAAACTAGAGCAAGTAAAGGCAGACAAGGAGAATGCTGTGATGGTGTCTGCCTTCTGGATTACCTATGCATCTGATACAGAAGTGATGAGTAATAAAAAAAGTACCATGTGGGAAGGCAGCACAAAGGTAGAAAGCTACCAACGAAACCTGAGCATGAGAATATGGGAAAGGAAACCTGCAAATGCACATCTCTTCAATGCACTGACTGGACCTCAGTGCTGCGACAGTACAGATGTGCAGGCAAGCACATGAAGAAGTATTTATGCCTTCAATAACTGTCAATTACTAATAGTAACCAGTGAGATTTCTCAAAAATATATATAAAGGTAAATTATATCTGGGACATAAGCAAATTCCAGGGTTTTCAAAGCCATGTTTTTTCTCCTGTCTCCATCAATGTGAAATAAAAAGCAACCATTAACTTTTAATGTACAATATTGTTCATAGTTTCTATATGTAGCAGAACATTTAATTTTAGTAATAGTTACAGTGAGTACATACTTCCAGTTTTAAGATTTTAACACATATGCTTCCAGCCACCAGCATTTGTAAAGTTGAGATGAATTATGGCAGGGAAAAATCATGTTCCAGTCTACTAAATGATTCACTTCAGTGGTCCACTTGGCCACCCACTATAAGGAATAAATTCTTTACTGGCAGATGTTCAACAGCTTCCAGCTTGCTGGGCTCTCAACAGGATGATTTTGGAAAACAAAACCCCCTCACTTGCAAGGAAGTGAAGACATGCAACTCTGTGGAGAGTGCATGGTGTGGGATGCTACTGTGAAGGTGTGTCACGGGTGGCAAGTACCACTGCCACAGATAACCTACAGCTCCTTGTTGCAGAGAAACACCTCACAGAACAAAAAAATATCAGACAGTTCTGAGCATATCTTACTCTGGTACATTTTATTTCTCTGGTAAAATGTTGAGAAGCAGGATTTCCCCATTCAGGCATTAGTGGGAACTGAGAGCAAGTAAAGGCTTTCCAGTTCTGGATCACACTTCAAAACCTGGCTCTTTTAAATACTAATTAAAGGCTAGAGGTTTCCTTCTACACTGTATGCTTCATTTGGGATGTAATATTTGTGTTTTTAGAAGTGGGCAAAGAATAAATTAGTTTTACTGAAAAGTAAAACCCACCAAAATAGTTTTCTGAAGAACAGAATAGTTCATCTAAAAACAAAAATCCAACAAAAACACCACTATACACAAACAAAGCCGTTTCTCTATTAAATATTGAACAACGGGCCACTATTTGTAACCAAATTAAAAATTAAGCACTGGAAAGATATAAACCAAAAGAACAAGGTCCTGCATGTAAACTGCAGCACTTGGGTTCATCTATGGACAATAACTGCTTCCCAACTCATGGCTGCCACTGATCTTCTCTTCTCCTGAACACCCTAACATCCTGACTGCTGCAGGAGTAGTTTCTGCAGTAGCAACGGCCAAAAAAGTTCCAGGGGATCAGAACATTACACAGTTGAGGACTAACCAGGAAATACACGTAGGGTACAGATAAATTGTGCCCCTACCTTATAGTAACAATCTGTTTGGAGCTAAATTTTTTCACAGCTATTAGATATCATAAGTTAAAGGCTTTTTACAGTAAAACTAATGTCTTGGAGTGACAAAAAATGAGCTCTACCTTACTTAGTCTTGTTAACATTTAGTTCTGAATACATCAGGTGAAATCAGATAAATTATTTGTTTGCTTTCATTTTTATATCTTACCAAAATTTGTTCTATTATTTCACTTTCTCCATTTGCATGATTGAGTTTTCTAATACTCAAAGATCTCTTATTCCTACTGTGTGAAGTTTGTCTGGACTCAATTAATACCATTCTATCCTTTGTGCATATTGATTGTTTTAGGTCAAACAAATATATTTACATATTGACTAAGATTCTTGAGCTACTGTTAATACCTTAGTAAGCTTCATTGCTGTTGTCTGACATTAGAGGAATTGTCATAACAAGCTGGCAATGCAAGATAAAAGTAACAAGCTGTCATGTACTGAGAAATAACAGTTTCTGAATCAGCAAGGGGCAGTTTCAAAAGGAAACGTATGTAGTTTATCAGAAGATGAGGTATCAGAACCTCCAATGAAGGGAGGAATATAATTCAAGAACTACAAGGACTGTGAAGCTAAGAACAAAACAAGTCCTTTCTTCACCGTGATTTTGAGGAGATCTAGAATATTTTTAATTGAACACTTGTCTAGTACAATTTTAAAATAATTGATCTAAAATATAATATGAATTACAGGCCTCAGATGAAAAGGTGACATCTTCTTTTATTAGGATTTACAAAATCTCAGTGTAATGCAAAAAAAAAAAAAAAAATCCACAACTACAAAAAAACCCAAAGCAAATAGAGTACAACCATTTGTACTGAAAAAAAGAAATCTATTTTACAACAGTATAGAAATAATAGCTGCATTTTGGGAATGTACTTCCTGCATTTTCTTTCACCAGGGACACCTTTTTCCTGTCCCTTTAAACTCTCAATTCCTTCTTTTAGCAGCCACTGTGATAGAGCCCTACCTCTGAATGGCTGGGAAGAGTGTGGTGTGAGTAACTCTTTTCAGAAGCTGCCATCAATTCATCGTTAAGGAGAATCCTGAAGGAGCAGTTTGTGAGCTCTCCAGCTGGCATCTTCCTCCAAAGAGATCAATCACATTACCTCCTCGACATGTTCAACTTCAACCAGTCCAGGAAGCAAGAGCCCCAAGTTTGTTTTAAAACCTGTCTTCAGCTCAGCAGCCTTGCAGGCCATTGCTACGCCACCTGGCCTGCTCATCAAACTATTTATCATTTCCATTAATGCTGCCTTTGTGCTGCACAGGAAGAATGCAAGCAAATGCACTTTGCAATAGGCTGAACACATCAACCTTTTTCTGTAAGAATACACTAATGCTCTTTTAAAGGCTACTCCTTATCTTCACCACATCAAAAATTTCAAAACTAGTAATACACTGCTTTGCAGAGCCACCAGAAAACAGTCCTTCTATTTTTAGCAAGCTGTTTCTTCTCACACCTCTCTGTACTCTTCTCCTTCCCTGACATCCCCTGCCCAGTTTTTTTGGTTATGTCTCAGAAAAATCTCATTGTCTATTGGGCTTTGAAAGAGGTTTGGGTAGAAGGGAAGAGAATGCAAGTTTATTGGCATTGATAAAATGTTTTGCATCAACTGTAACAGTTAACTGCTGCAAAATGGTTTGCAGAGACTACCCATGAACTCTAAAGTTTAATCATCTTCAAGTAAAAAAAAAAAAAAAAAAACACGCTTCTAATGAAAGGATTAAAAAGAAATTGCACTAGCTAGTATTGGCTCTCAAACAGTGGGCTGTTCTGTGCTCTTTGTGCTGTAATAGCTAATACAGCAACACCATTAAGAAAATCACAGAGGAAATAGAGACAAAGGAAAAAGACAGCTTGATGGACTTTCCATACTTATTCATATTAGGCTTTTTTTACTGCATTAAGGTCATTTCACTCAATTCCAGCAGTGTAGAGAATTCTTAAAATGATCACCAGTTATATTTAATCCCATTTAGGTACAGTAACAATGGTGCCTTTAAGGGAAAAAGTTCTAAGATATGTAGTCTGGGAAAAAAAATTCTTTTCACTGTAAACATAATTAATGCAGCTTCTTATAAGTAGCTTTAGAGTCCAACATTTTAGCAGGATTTTTCAATCTGGTAGTTTAATGATTGGAGAGCAACCAGAATAGTACATATGTATGAATGTATATATTTTACAAATATTAACGCATTAGAGCTTAGTGTAATTTGTAACTAGCAATAATTAAAATATACTATGACTAGGAGCAGTGACATGAAGAATATTTCAAGGATATCTAATATTATGTTGACTTATTTTGCTGTTAAACATGACTTCTAAAAGGGATATGATAGTACTGTATCGGTAAAAAGAAGGAAATATGTCTGGTAACTGACTTCAAAAGAATTTTTGCCAAAGAAAATTCTATTTAACAAGCCCTTTGTAAAAAATATAGCTATTCTGCTTCAAATGTCTAGCTAAAAATTTAAAAATTGGATTCATGAGGTCAAGCCAATACACAAGAATCATCTATTATAATAGCAGTATTTGCTCAAATGAATTCTGGAGGTGTATTTGTATGAAATAATTTCCTCCAGGGAGAAAAAGTGCAGGTGTATTAAGTAAGCACAATGTCCAACTACTTATACTTATGTCCATATCTCCTTATCAAACCATACACTGTGACTACTCACCACAGTCTTCCTCAGAAATAGTAAAGAACCACTGTTTATAAATCTGAACAAACTTAGACTATACTGACATGTTCTATCATATATTAAAGAATTCAATCCAAGTTCCACATTGCCCATATGTGGCCTTTCAGCTATACAAACACATTTAAAGAATTCACACTGATGCAGTTTATGCTTTAGGAAAAAATAATTTGATCATTAGTTGGGATTCTTGAGGAGAAGAGAAGGAAAGAGTGGGTGGGTTTAGGTAATATTGTTCTTTTGAGCATATCACTATCGAAAAGGTTTAGTCACCCTGAAAAGCCAGTTCCGGACTACTGAGCAAATCAAAGTTACATTATTTCCTACTGAAAATATTTTCAAAAACTCTCTCGGATGGTAGCAGTGCCAGTAATCAGAAAAAAAAAAAATCAGTCTAAGTAGTTTTCTTCTTTTTTTTTCCTAGGCTGTGTAATAGAATAGAATCATAGAAACGCTATCCAAGATCATAGAGCCCGACTTCTGACCACAGACCACCATGACAACTCAAGCATAGCACTAAGTGCCAAGTAATCTCTTTGAAAACTTCCAGTAATACTGACTCCACCACCTCCCTGGGCAGCCTATTCCAATTCTCAATATCTGAGAAAATTCTCCCTTTGAAAACAAACAACAAAAAAGGCAGAACAATATTTTAATTATACACGTCTCTGCATGTATGTATATGCATTTGAAATACAAATCTCATTATTGTGAAAAATTCCTAAGTGTCTAGACTAGGCCAAAAAAATAGAAACAACCCTAAAATCCCAATTCCCCTTTCTTTTAGATTAAAAAAAAATAATATTTTTTAAACAATTACCTAGTACAGAAAAGCAGAAGGGTTTAAAATTGTATTCATGTCTAATACTGAAGTTGCAATTACTAAAATACCATATATAGAACAGACTAGCCATAGGGTTCAAAAAAGATCAATGAGGAAGAAAACCATGGATCCAAGTTTAACTCCATAGACAGTCAAGATTTCTTTTCTGATACTGTGCATATCACTTAATTTTTCTGTGTGTTGGGTCTTAGCATCAGAATGTCAAAACCATTGTACTGCTATTTCAGCATAACCAGCTGTAACTGAAGAGCAAGGCAATAATCAGCTTTATTGTTTTCCTTAAATACGCTAAGCAAGCACATTAGAGCATGGGTGTGAGCATCTTTTATAGTTGCAGCAAATAGCCAATCTCAATTCTGCTTATTTCCAGTAACAATTCTTTTCTAATAAAGTCTTTGCAGTACTGCAGTGGAAAAAGCCCTCTACCCCATCCTACACAGTCCCACAAGAGAGAATCAATGTGCTGCTAAAGTTCAGAAAAGACTTTCAGTTCACGGAACAGTTTTGATCTTAAAGATCACCATACCAAGATGAAGAAAACTTTTTTATGCCACCTGAGGGGCATGAAATCTGACTTATCAGATTCAGCATACAGCAGCTAGAAAAAAAAAAAACAACTCAGGGCCCTGTCCATCCTTTCCTCACCTTTGCATCTGTGTGAAAATATAAGAAAAAAAAAACATAATTAAAGGAAATGCTGAAAATTAAGACAATATTATGCCTTATTAATATATTAGATTTGCCATAATTTTCTAGTCTCCAGATACATTTGACATTTATATATGTCAAATTCTCTATTACAACTTGCCTGATTTGAAATGTTGTTTTTATTCTGTTTTCTAAACATTCTTTTTTGAATATCTTCATAAAGTTTTATCATTAATTCAGTATTATGATGGTGACAGCAATAAGAATTAACAGTCGTGGGCATTTCAAAATAATTATCATAATTGTATGAAATATGATCTCTCAAGTGGCTGAGCTATGAGCAGTGCAGTTTAATGAGGGTGAAGAGTGAAAAAAAAGAACTATACTACAGTCAAAGGATAAAAGATTTTGTCAAAGATGCCAGAATCAATGACAAAAGAAGCAGTAGAATGAGTTAGTAATTCCTAGACATACAACAGAATTATTGCTATGTATCAAACTATACAAAGCTAAATAAAAAGCACTGTCTATTATAAATCAAAATGGACTTAGCTTAAAAGATGCATAAATGAACATCCTCAGATGGAATTTACACCAGCTTAGCACATTTATTCTTGGAAACAAAAGCAGTTTCATTTTTGCTTTAAAAAAAAAGGAATTGGCAAGAGTGCAAGAGAGAAGAAAACTCTGTAATTGAAGCTGAAATTAATTAAGGCAGTAATATTTGAACTGAGAATGATGCAGAGCAATTCACAAAGGGACTGACATCACAAGTATATTCCAGTGTTCTCCCAATCAGAGGACAAAATATGTGATACTGAAATAAGACTAAATCTGTACTTCAGTTTGGATAAATCTCAAATGTATGTCCCATACAAGAATGTGAAACTGATCTTGTCTCAGTTTTCTCCTTTTAATTTTTCACTTAGATTTCCTATCACATTTTTCTGTATTTGGACATAATAAAATTTTTTTCCAGTCTTTATGAAAGAAACAATTCTTTTGATGAGAAGTTCCCCAGGCAATTTTCTGTAAGATTTCAATTCTTAAGTTCATTCAAACCCACAAAAGCAAATCAATTTAAAGCTCTATTTGGAATATGTTCATTGTTACAACTTATGGAAATATTACCTCCACCTCTGTTCCTTAGGCTTACAGAAAAATATTATAAAGCACCTTGTAGATTTAAAAAATTTATTTATTTCAAAGCCATGGATTTGTTTTTTTAATACTGAGTCTTGATGCAGTAAGTCCAGATTCAATTATTGGCCAAAATATGGGTGAGAGCTGTAGTAACATGTTTTCCTGAAAGATGAGCTAGAATAATGCATTTTGTTAACTTGTTAACATTTACTTTGCTTTTCAAATATTGATTAAAAATTATATAGAATTGTTCTCAAAGAACAATTACAGGCTTATTTACCAGAAAATAATATCAGAATTTAATTCTTTTTCTTCAGACAACTAGCTAAAGTAATTGCCAGCATCTGCATAAAGACTAAAGGCATTTGAAAGTGAAATTTTAACTTCAGAACATCCTTCACACTACTGATATTTTCATATAACACTGGAAAATATTTCTGAACTTTACAAAATAAATGTGCAATAATTGTCTTAGTAAAGGGATACACCAACCAGCTACATCCAAAAATCACAATTAGGCTTAGCACATAACTACTAATTGAATCTTCACTTGAAACTACTGTGCACAGCGCTTGAAACACTCTGCATTTAAAAGACACTATGGAACATGCAATCATTCAGGATAATATTTCTTCTTTGTCCAAATTATTAGTTCTATTAATTATTATAATTTACCAAATTTGAATTTCTTAGAGAAGGCTTAAAAGTCTATTGTCTTCAACAAAAATATTCAGTAAAAGTGTTACAAAGGCCGTAGTCTCTCTGAACTGGTGACTGAAAAGATATGGAGCAGAACTACATGCCATTCCAGCTTATATGCATGGGAAGCTTCAAGTTGGCTTTGTTCACATTGGCAAATATAATCTTCCTTTAGACACTCATTTCATTCATTCCACTAAAGCAACACAGAATAACTATTAACCAATAATTTATTAGAAATTAAATTAGAAATTAACAAGCATAGTTGCATTTAGCATTCTGTGCTAAGATGTAAAACCCCAGTCTCTAGTTTTGATATGATTTATACACAAATTTATTTATCTGCAGAAAAGGTCCTCACCTAGCCCTTCAAAAGCAACCAGTAGTCTGAATTCTGCATCTGCTTCATAGAAAGAGAATAAATGCTAGCTAAAACTGTACAAGTCAAAACATTATAAATATACAGATGCACTTTTCATCTACACATAATATAAATATAAATCAAATTTGAGAAATGACAATAATAAATGACAGTATAATTTAATGTTTCCGCACATTTGATAGAGACATTAGTCAGCACCAGTGGCAGTCAATAGTCCTGGCAGAGACCTTCGAAGGTCACCCTTACCTATCTTCTTTTTTTGTTCTGTCTAGGAAGATCAGTATGAAAACGCTGATGTTGAAAAAATCAGAGAATAAAAATTAATAATAATTAAATTTAAAAATAAAAATTATTAATAATTTTTTAAAAACACCCAGAAAAAACCAACAAACCAACAAAGTCAAGAATTTTTCAAAGCCTTTCAGGGAGACCAGTTATTTTGTTCTAACTTAAGTGTTACTAGCTGAATCCTTTCTGCTACATTTTGAAACATGTCTAACTATTCTCTAAATAGAGCATAGTTTATTTATTTCCTTTTGCAAGGCTTTTTTGTCCACTTCTACAAAAAAGTAGCGCTCTTAGAGTCTTCTCCTCCCAGGTCATACTTTCCTCAACCTCTGATCTTAAGAATCCTCATCTTTCTTGAGATATGCTGCAAAGAGCAATGTAATAAACTGTGACACTTTTTTTATGCAGATGAAATTTTAATTACCTAGGAATTTATTACACATGGAATTTCAGATAAGACATCTGAGTTCAATGTTATGTTCTCTTTCTTATATTGCTATTGTTGGCTTATCCACAATATGACCAAGTCTTATGCTTGAGAGAGAACTATTACAATACTTTAACACAAATTGTATTTTCTAGAGTATTGCAACTTCTGAGATTGCCACCTGTATATGTAATTTATATGCTCTTCACACCAGAAAATTAACCCTGCAAGTCTATCTTTTCAGTAAGCTGTAACCAATCTATTTATGTTTATTACTCTTGAACAGTTTGGCTTTCTTAACTCAGTATGTATCACACCAACTGGTTGGTTTTTTTTTTCATTGCCCACAAGGCACACTGACCTGGCAAAGAAGGAAGTTTTACATTATTTTCTTTTGATAAAGGAAACCTGACAGTTTCAGCAAACTCAACACTTTGAGACATTTTTAGTGCTTACAAGTAAACAGGTTTCTTTTTCCTAGGAATAGAAATTCAGTTAACTGGTCTATTTAAAACAACAACAACAAACCAAACAAAAAAACACCAACAAAAAAACCCAACCCAACCAACCAAATAAAACCACAAAAAAACCAAACAAAACAAAGCAAAACAAAATATCCCAAACCAACAATAACAAAAACAAACCAAAACCAACAAAACAAAACCCAGCTAACAAATTCATACTACAACTTCACTTTATTCTACCCAATTTTAAGCAAGTTCCCAGTTAGGAAGGGAGTTGTTTGGAAGAGGTGGACGATTTAGATGTCAATTAAACATAAGGAACCAGAATAAGTGCACTTCAAAATCTGGATAAATATCAAAGCAAGTCTGAGCTTGCCTACCTTACCCAAACTTTTCAAACTTTGTCTGCCATCCATATGTTCTCAAAGGTAATTATTAACTGCAGATCACCTCACTTAAAAGTTTTTCAGAAATCTCTTGCTCCAATGATTTGAAAACAGGTTCCTTGATAATTGTTGCTTCTTTTTATACAAGTTTGGTATTATTTACCCTTCATTTTAGAATCCATCTAATTCTGTTGGGAAAAATTTCAGTTTTAACAATATTCACTTAATCATCATAGAATCATAGAATACTCTCTTGGCAGGAACACACAATGAACATTGAAGTCCGACTCCTGGGCCTACATGAGACAACCCTAAAAATCTCCCCACTTTCTTGAATTCCGTTTAGTACATTTTGCTGCTTTGTACTTTCTTAATTATAAACCATTATTTTTCATTCTCAAGCATTGGGTCAGTATCAGAAATATCACATTTTCAATATTGAAGAAGTCAACATATATTAACAACCTCTTTCTAAGACTGTTTTAACAGCTGCGTCCTTCTGTACTTCCTTTCCCAGTGAACACCTATGTTGAGATATTTGTTGATATTAAAACACTGCCTATGGTTAATTTTGTTAGATGATTCTAGAAGGATAGGAAGCAAAAGCCTTGCCTGCTTAATTTTAATAGCTTAGTGATTGTTTTGAATCTTGGTCCACAGCAATGTAAATCACAGTAATACTCCTTTGTGCTTTTTTCCATCTGCTCCCAGCACGTGTCTCCTACTGTACAGTGAACTGAGCACCCCCAAATTATCTTTAAGAAATTTCATTTTATTTCTGCCTTTCATTTATTCTTGAACAAGCTCTGCCTTTAAAAAATATCAAAATTTCAAAACTGAAATATATTCTACTTCATGCCAGCTACGTCAGTTTATAAGTTTCTGATATAGATCACCAAAATTTAAGTCTTGTCTTCTTAATTGGGGTGAAATGCACTGTTTTTATGCCAGTTTCAAACCTTTGAATACAGCATTCTAAACTCCCATTCCTTCTCTCTTAGAATAGACTACTGTTGTATAGACATGTTTATAAAGTAGAATAACTTTTCTTATGAATTGAAATGTTGCTTAATTCATTTATCTAGAAGCAGAGACAACCAGCCTTTTCAGACTAACTCACTCTCTTTGTCTTCTCAGCTGACAGTTCTCTGAAGTATCTTAAACACTTTTTCTCATCTTTACAGTTCACTATTCTCCTGAAAGAGAAATTTTGACCATAGCCAAAATTTACTTTGAAGCACTTAGAAGCTGTTTCTCCTTAATCCTTTAGGAATATTGCTCACCTCTGTCAACAGCAAAAGTGGCTGTCCTTCAACAATCATAGTACAGGGTAAAAGGAAAAAACCAACCGTAACAAACCACAAGATGTAAGATACCTGGAAATAAGATAATATTTCTTATATAGAAAAATAGAATTGAATAATTCAGTTGGAAGGGACATACAACAATCATCTTGTCCAAATACCTGACCATTTCATGGCTGAACAAGTTAAAGCAAGTTGAAGTCACTGTCCAAATGCATCTCAAACACAGACAGGCATCAACACCCACCTACTGGGGGCATCAACCACCTCTCTAGGAAGTCTGTTATAGCATTTGACCAACCTCTTAATAAATAAATAAGTAAATATTTCCTAATTTCAAGTCTGAATCTCCCCTGATAAAACTTTGAGCCGTTCCCACATGTTCTGTCACTGGATATCAGGAAGAAGAGATTAGCATCTCTCTCTCTCTGCTTCTCCTCCTCAGGAGGCTGCAGAGAGTGATGAAATTACCCCTTAATCTCTTTTTCTCCAAACTACACATGCCCAAAGCCCTCATAGGACATCATGCCTTCCAGCCCTTTCACCACCTTTGTTGACCTACTCAGAAATGCAAGTACCTTAACAATATTTTTAAACTGTGGGGGCTAGAACTGCACACACAATTAAGGTGTGACCAAAATAACACCAAACACAGTGGGAATTAGATAATGGAAATTTCAATACTGGTCTCAAGAAAGAAATAGTAGTTTTATTACAAATCAATGTGACTTACATACTAAAGTGAATATATCAACAAAATGGCATCTGTCAACTTGCTTCATTTCAGTTAAAGCACAGGATTCAGTACTAAAGGCCAACATAAAACATTTTTATTTCTGAAATAATTTTTCAGCATTTACTTTGGCTTCTGTTCATAGATGTAACAGATTTTTGGTGTTTATACTCATTCACTCAAGACCAAAACAAAAGTTAATTAAGAAAAAATATCCAGAACCCTGTTTATATCCACTTGTTCTGTTGATATATAAAAGTATCAATATATTGATATCTATACAAGTGCTACTATAATTTAAAAGCCTGTCATCCAACTATTCATGGTTTTCTTTTCTTTTTTTTAATTGTCTGAGAGACACAAACATATTTAGAGTTTGTTTAGTCTGTTTTCTTCAGAACAGAGATTAGAATATGTACTTGAAATTAAGTTACTGTTTTGAAACCAATTAAATCCATTAGGACATGCAGCTGATGAACATATTGTCATTTTTCCACTTTTCTTTCTTAAAGACAATTGACTGTAGCAAATCTGTAAATCTGAAAGGACTTAATTAGTGTCCAGGGACAGTTTAGTGGAATTTAATTAACAAAGAGACCATAAATTACTTTAAGGGAGGGGAAAAAAGTAACCAGCCTCTCATTACATCCTGCTAGGAGGTTTTTTGGCTTTGGGTTGGATTTTTGGTGGGGGGAAGAGGAGCACGCAATGATTGCTGAGGTTTTTGTTTGTTTCTGTATTTGTTTTTTAACATGAAATTCTAGTTAAAAGGAAAATGCTTTTTAAAAATATCAAAGGAAGAAATATTTATCTTTTTTAGAAAGAAAAATGTTTTAGAGCCCCATTACAATATTTTTTGCCTGTACAACAGATGGGCTATATTAAAAAAAGTCTTGGGAAATAGAAAAATAAAGAAATTAAACCATAGAAGGAAGCAGAAAGTAGTTATTATTTAATTGAAAAAAAAAGTTTAAAATCATGAAAGTGAGAGCAGGAATATTAAAACAGAGATCCACAAATAAAGGGCTCACACATTTCTATTTCCCTGAAAGAAAAAAACTCATCTATTTACTGCTACAATATCTACTCCATAAAATACTACCAGGGCAGAGGCTTTATTATAACATTAAAACCTTTGTCCATTCTATATTAATTTTTATTTCTATTACCATAACCCCACTGTAAAACAGTGCTTACCAAGTCAAGGTAGAATTAACCTTTCTAGTTTATTTATCTACTTCATCTTATTTGTACAGTCTTGCATCTTCCTTATTACACTGTACCCAACCTGATCTTTGCTCACTCCACTGTTATTGATCATATCCCTCTAGAAATTTCTCTGTACCTATTTCAACACAGGACAACCTGTATTTTCTCCTGTGGCAAGCTATCTTGCATTCCTCATTACAGATTCCTGAACACGAGACAGGTCTGATCAGCACAGAACCAACCAGTATTCTGGCTCAGTCTGATATGAGGAGCAATGCTTGGACTGCATAGATTCATCTTCTCTGACTTAGGCACTTCTGCATCATAAACCATGGAGCAGGGTCTAGTTGCTACCCATAGTGCATTAAAAAAAAATTATGCCTTTTCTCAAATTACGAGTGACATGTACAGCTATTCCTTCTCTGAGAACATAGGGAGAATGCTTCAATGAGGAAGACAAGAAACCAATGGCTGTTCTTAGTAACAATCTCTTAGATTATTAGAGAGATTGGTATTCCAAATTTTCTCTCAAACTGGGCTCTAAACAAGCACTGACTTCCCCTGTACAAACTTCATACCACCCAATCTCAAATCAAATTAGATCCAGGCCAAATACAAATATCTATTTTATACATATCATAGAATAATAAAATAGTTTGTGTTGGAAAGAACCTTAAGCATCATCTAGTTACAATCCCATCCTCAGAGGCAGGGATACATATTAATTTTTTGAAGGCAGCTACTCTGTGGATTGAAAGACACAAAAAAAATGGAAGACTGCATCTGCACTTACACAGATCAGTCACATAAATGGCTTTCCTTCATACAAGCTAGAAACATGGGGGATTGAGTAGCATTGGACACGATGGTGCTCTCCAGGGGCAGCTGAACTGTGCATTTGGAGTATTGGCCTCTAGCATACCTCTGGGAGTGACACTAGAGTTAACATGGGCTTTTACTGGATGCAAAGTGTCAAATAAACAGACAGCTTTTACCATTTGTTTTTACTCTAGAAGATATATGCCACACTGAGGAAATGAAGAACATGGATACAATTTATTTATTTTTTTAGCTCTGAAGCAGATGAGATATCTAACCTTTATTATTGCAAAACTTTAACAATTCCTTAGAAAATTTGTACAACAGAGCCCTAACATTTAAGGACATAAACCATTTTTAGAAATATAAATAGTTAAATAGTTAAACAAATTATGCTTTTCCTCAGAGTCGACCTACAATCTTTCAGGACTTTGACATATGGGAAAGCCCTCATAATTTATTGGAGACCATCCAGACCTAGTTTATGCATGCTTTGTCCCTTTTCTTCCTCTTTATAATAAAAGCATCAACTCCCTTTGTATCCATGTTTACAACAATAATAAAAATACATAAAGCAAATATGAACCTCCCCCAAAATATTTTTTTTAGAAATTAAATGATCTCTCTAGCTGCAATACCACCATGATTTCATCTTGACCAAGGATGCCCTTTGGGGAATTGTCCATTCAGATAAAGGAAATCCATAGCTCTAAAATCATCATAAGAAAAAGCATACATTATCATCCCAACCAACCATTCAATAAAGGAGTGTAAAATGTGGGTGATTAAAAGAGAAACAAAGGAGGAATGAATTAAGAATTATATCCATCTTACATTAAGGAATCACAGATCAAATGGAAGAAACAGATATAAACAGTGATAAATATTTTGTCTTCATTGCCTTCATTTTAATGAATTGAAATTAAGTCTTAAATGCCACAAGTCGTACAACACAATTTCTAATTCTTAGTTGAAACATCATATTCAGCTCCAGTCCTTGACTCACAACTGAATATTTGCCTTATCCTATGACAGAAGAGAACCCCTTCCTAAGGTCAAGCAACTACTTCCCTTCAAAAAGTTCCTCTTCCCCTGCCTCAAAACCCATCACTTTGCACTTGAGCTCCAGCAGATATAAAATCTGCTTCTTTAAGTCTGATAGTTTCTCATAGCTAAGAGTTGTTCCTGTATGTACTTCACAGGCAAGTGGTGCTGTGGACTTCACAGCACTGTCATTTGCTTTTGGAGTCCAGGAATTATCCATAGGAGATGCTACTTACAAAAATAAATTGATAGTTTTTAAGCAGTAGAATTTAAATTCACTTACAGAAAACACCAAAAAAAGAGAAAGACGATAACCTTCTTAAAATTGATTATTTTTTTCTACCTCTTCAGATGGAAATTGATTTCAAAGGAAAAACAAAAAAGAAGTTGTAGATGAGATTACTGTTTATCCACAGGAACAACCAGTATTATAATATTAAGGGTCTGGCCACTCCAGGAAAAAAATATAATTTTAAAGATATTATATCCTGGAATAATATTTTATGCTTTTCAAATAGTCTAAATAACTAAATCTACTAATACAGTGTGGAATTTATTTAAAAATTATTCTGAAAGAGTTTGTGTTTGGGGTTTTTTCTCTCTTAAATATTAATAATAATAACAATTAGAGTAGATCCCAATATATATAATAAAGTTTTCATTTTCATTCTAATTTCTGTTTATGTCCTGGCTTCAAAACATGCTTTATTGAGATCAGGTCCACCAAGGCTGTCAAAAACATATCTCCGGATATGGAGAGATCATTAAACATGAAATTTTTTTTGGTTAATTCTTTTTTTACAGAAGAGAATTATTTAAATTATTGTGCAAAGCAGCTTCAAAGTATTCATATTAAAACATACACGTTTTCTAACTGAATTGAGTGTTCTAAGATGTAACCTGCTCTTGAAAAAATAGCTAGGCTCCAAATTACTTTAATCAAGGTGAAATATTTCCAATTTACACAAACCTAAATCAATAATTCTGCCACCACATCTCACTTCTTTCTATCATCATATGATTAAAATTTGGGGCTTTTAACTTCTTTTCCTATTTCAGAACAAAAATACAAAAAAAAAAAAAAAAAAGAAAAAAGAGAGAGAAAAAAAAAAAAAGAAACAAGCTGCATATTGCTTGCCTTAAGTCTATAAAGCTAATGTTTGATTTTAAAGCTTAAATCAAAAGTTTGATTTCCTGTGACTTTTGGTAACATAAGCCAACAAATTTCTAGTGAGGCAGCCTCTAAACATCACTGCCTTGCATTTTTTTAAAAGACATAAAGAAATATATCAGTTATGAAGACTTTTAAGGACCATCTTCTCTGCTCTCTCCTCACCTTTTGGTAGCTATACATGCATTGTATCTGAGCTTGAACAGCGAGTAGGTGTTCTGTCCTGCTGTAGTAACTGCTGCTCATATAGCAGAGTTAGTCTTCCCTACAGATAGGCTCATGTTGTTTCTTGATCTTATTTTATTTCAGATTTGGATAGAGAGTAGCACCATGTAATGAGCATAAAAACAGCCTTCTGGTTCAATGAACCATGAGAAGAATTTGAGGCTCTCTATGCTCTTTTCTTGGCAATGACAGATCAACCAGCATGGAAGAAGTTAGCAGCATTTTCAATAAGATTTAATATATCTTCTTTAGCCAAGTACCTTCCTTGTATCTTCCATTACAGTGATATTTTCCTCTTAACCAAGGTCTTACTCTGACCACCACTAGACCTCAAATGAAATGTAAGTTTTACAGCATTTTTCAAAGGTGTCACTGTCAAAGGTGAAACTGAAAGGCAAAACAAATTTTAGGGTGACTATAGGAAAGGTAATAACCTAGTGTATTTCTACTGGAAAGTCAGGAGTTAATTTTTAACAAGAGTTAAAAATTTGCAAAAAGAGCCACCAAACTTCTTTTTGTTCCAATTGGTAGGAACTGAAACCAGAGATCCTTCTTCACCTCTATCTGAAAAAAAAAGATACTAAAATTCCAAACAAATATGGCGTCTGCTTTTGAAGTGGACCAACACCAGAAGCAGCACCAAAATTTAGGCTTTCTGCTTCATCTTTCAAGTTACCATATTTTTCTTCCAAGTTTAAGTTTTAAGTAAAATCAAAATACATAGCTGTTAGCAACTGTTAAGACACTGCAGAAAACACAGACAGAGTGTGACCAATTTATTGACAGCTGTGAGCTCAAACACACAGAATTCAGCAACTGAAGCATACTTATGAGAATACTTATGCTAATAAGTCCACGTTATTTGTTAAACACTGCCTCACCAGTAAAATTCTTGCAAATGATTAAAGATTTCTTAAATTGTGAAATATGAGTAGTGACACCCTTCCTCCTTCTCTCTGCATAAGTGAATAGATCTGCACATAGTCTGATGCTTTGGCCTTACCAGTGCTGTCATCGTAAACAACAGTGACTGTTTTCCACTTGAAGAACTGCACAAGGTCAAGGATGGCACGGCTCAGTGAAGAGAAATCTGGATAGAGGCTGACATAGAAGGAGTCCTTGTTGTCTGACACCTGATGTTTCCAGCGGGTCTGGATATGTGGAACTCCCAAAGCGTTGCAGATGGATTGCACAGCGTTGGCTGAGGAGCTGTGGGATGGTCCGAAGATGGCTGCCACCCCAAGGGACAGCTGATCGCAGGCTGAAGAGGAGACAGAAGTCTGTCAATGATGAGAGGAAAAAAGGCAGTGTGCCAGAAGGTATTGCACAATTCATATTAAACAAAAGGCACTCCATGAAATATGACTGTCTTACTGACAGAGTTCCCTTCTTGTTAACACCTGTGTTGACACATTTCAACTTCATAATATGCTTACAATCTTTCATTACAAACTGATAAATATTGACTCTTAACATCTAAATAGTCCTCAGCTATGTTTATTTAAACATTTCTATGTCAGTGGAAGTGACAAAAGCCAGCAACGGTGTGTCGTTTTAAAAGTACTGACCAATAAAACAGGTTTGTGCTTAGCTACATCTTACATTTGGAAAAGGGTTGAATAGGACAGTATCCGAATCAACATGTTTAAGTGATAACTTCTTCCTCAATCAATCAACACTATTTCTACTGAGGTCCTAAGTACTCAGAAATTTTACATGTGAAAGAGCTCACAGTTAATTATCAGGCACAGAGTTAATTTCATTAAAATGGACATTTGAATTTCTGTATCTGGAATAGGCATGTTGGCTAGTGCAATTTAAGGTCTTCCCTAAAATCAAATTTCTATCTGTGAGTGAAAAAAAATTGTGTCCCCATTTCCTCAAGAACTGGAAATGCTCAGTTTTGCTATACTTGTATGAGTATATAAAACTGGCCTGTAGAGTCACTGACTTGATACTGGTGTATTCAAGTGGCTCAGCTTCCTGTTTTCTGATACAGGCTGGCCCTATCTGTACAATTCATTAGCAGTCTCTGGTCTGTATCATCTCCCACAGCATACTTCAGTATCATCTTGTTGAATATTTGTTAGGACATGCCAAAAAGAAGGCAGGAAAAAATAGCCAATACTGAAGACCAGAGTTTCAGCCAATGCCACGCTTCTGTGCCATTCACTACCACAAGGATAACTTTTACGAGTATGCAGCTCTGAAAAACAGGCTCTGTCTTCTAGGAAAGCAATTCATTTGGTATAGAGAAGTAATGAAAACCAAACTAGACATGAGTATTTATATGGGGTTAATTCTGTTACTCCACCATCAATGTTCCTGACAGCTGAGGAAACAAGCAGTAGAAATGCATCTTCCTGCATTGCTTTCCTCATCAATTCAAAATTAATTATTGGGCATGTTCTTTTCACCTTGATGAAAATATTGCTAAGTCTTTCAAGTGCATTCCAGAAACTATGCTGGTGTACCTTTTTATTGCTGCAGAACACCGGTGGTTTAAATAAACTTGTCAGACACACAGGATCTTCATTGCTATTCGGTGTGTCGCCTAAATGACTAGCTCAATAAAAAAAAACATTTATGCTAATATTGCCCTTCCTAAGAGTAATCAACAAGCTTTATGCAAATGTCAGTAAATGGGATCACTAACAACAGCAATAGCTACCAGATGGCTTTTCAATGGACTTTTTTTTTCCTCTTTCTGAGATTTGAATAATGCAATGCTTTCACACGTGATTTAATATGGCACTGGCTCTATCAGAGGCATACAAATTTCCTAGAACATTGAGGGATATTTTGTTGCATTTACATTATTCTTCACTGAAACAGTAGCTTGGAAATATCATCTTGCCTTCAGGTTGCTTATTCATATAGTACCTTCAAAAAGCCATTTATATTTCACCTATATTCCACTTCAAAAGTATGTATTAATAAGAGTCTAAACAGGCTATTTTTGATGCAGTGCCTGCCTGCTCACTAATGGACATGATAATGAACCACAAAAATGAGTCAAACGCTTAAACTTCATTGTTAAAATTCTGCTTTGGATCCATCATAATAAAATGAACCATTTTGTGTTAACCTTTAGCCTTTGATTCTGAACTAAAGCACCTGTGAGCACAAATGCAGTTGTCTGTATTGTGAATTGATGATGCAAGAAGCTATTAGTGCTAGAAGATTACGCAGATTTTGATATAGCCTGAGCAGTTACAAATAAAGTGTTGCATTCTCATCCAAGATGCAAGTGGAAAAAACAAATATATGCAATCTATTCAATATGTCTGATCAACATCATGTTGTCATTCTAACTTCAGCTATTATAGTCTAACAAGAATTAGCAACATAATATTCAGGCTAGCAAATACCAGGTAAGGGCTAAAAGTAGTTGCAGTTTCTCAGGAAATAATAAAAATTAAAGATCTCAGGAGAAATTTCTCTGCTGCCTACATCCTCCCTCAGGAATGGGGAGAAACTGTCCCATTAGATTTCACAGGTCAGCATGTGCAGGAGTCAGGAAACAGTTGAATTTAAAAGATGAGAAGGAAAGGAGAATGAACGAAACAGAATTAAGATGCAGCCCGTTTATTGACTGTTAGCTGAGATGGAAAGAGTAGTCTCTCTCAAAACATGATTTAATCCATCATCAAAACACTAGAATAACAACTTAAAGATACCCTATTAAAAGTATTTTTGTCTCTTTCTTCTATACATGCTACTCTGCAAAGAAATCATCTTGCTGTGCATAAATATTTAGCCTATAATTTTTCATAAATGAAAAATGACTGATTTTCATGACAATTTTTAATAATTGTCCTTCAATGATCAAAATTTGTGTATTTCTGTGCAAATAAGGATACTCTTTTCCTGCCCAACAAGATTCTATAGTTGAGTTATTTATTTGTCAAATAAACAGACAAAACAGGTTAGCAAGATTAACTCTATTATTCTGTTATAGTAAAAGTGGTAAATTTTTCCCCTCCATTCTAAACTGAACATTTAATTATTATTAAATTCCTCTTTTAAGATGTTCTTCCTGTACATTAATCATGACACAGGAGCTTTCCCTTATGTGTAATTTTTAATGTATCTAGAGTTTTCACCCTTCTTAGCCTGCTATAACACCAAAAATCCCTTATTGTAAAAAGTTTTTTGTCTTTAATGCTTGGGAGAGACATGTTGGGACCTGATCACTTGGCAGATTTAGGCTAGAAACCTGCCATAAGAAACACAAGTTGACCTCCAATTCTTTCACCTTTCTTATTTTCTTGTTATACAAAGCATTCACATGAAATTAGCTCTTCAATTTATGAAAAAATGTTTTTAAAGAACACGTAATATAGTGCTAATTTCAGTCTTACTGAGTTTTGACATGAGTCTTTGTACTT
Organism: Cettia cetti; assembly: GCA_013401135.1. Classification (NCBI taxonomy): domain Eukaryota; kingdom Metazoa; phylum Chordata; class Aves; order Passeriformes; family Sylviidae; genus Cettia; species Cettia cetti. The sequence goes on from VZUI01071035.1 coordinate 57,635, forward strand.
TCTTCCATAAATACTTATTAAATGTTTTGGTGTTCGCACTTTCAAGGATACAGCAGTGATGCAGAAACTTGTCCCTGAATTAAATGTAAAGCAATCTGAAAATGTAGGGTTGTTTTTTTTTTTTAATCAAAGATCTAAAAATATGGGGAAAATGTTCAAAATTAATTTTTATTCTTAATTCTTCTGCAATCATATAATTTATAGTTAGAAGAAAAGAGCTTAACTCAGACCAAGATGTATCTGATATTCTTAAGCACAGACTTATTTTTGTCGCACTGGTATAAGACGCACACAATTACAACTTCCTTTTGAAGTCCATGATTAACTATATAAAGTCATTTATGAAAATGTACTTGAAGTGGTTGAATGCTTAAAATTGAATCACAGGTTCAGTAGAATTTGGGGGAAACTCAGCATTTTTCTGGATAAATTTTGGATAGTGAGATTTCTCACTCCAAAGGAGCTGGTCACAGAAACAACCTAGTCACAATGTTCAGCAAAATTGATTTCAGATTTTAAATATTTAAGGGAGTAGCTTTTAGGGTTAGTTGGAGCAAAGGTGGTAATGTAATTGTCAAGAAATTACCATTAAACCTTTATTAAAGCAGCTCTTTAATGTCAGTGACAATGTCAGTCTCATTGCATATGGCTTCATTTTTTTCAGGTAAGTAAACTAAGTGAGCCTTAGCTCTTCATTTAAAAAACTAAATATTCAAAAGGTTACCTTTTTTGGATGCTTCAAAACTGTCATAGAGATTTATCTTTTGTGTGTCATATGTTAATGTGGTGTTTGGCAGAAGAGTTCTGTTTCTGTTGATTGTGTTCACAGCAAATCTGAAGGCTAATTCTTCTGCTCCCATTGGACCAGATTCCACACACTCAAAAATGCCTCCTGGTAGAGGGACAAAGAAGAACAAAAAAAGCACTAGTAAGCAAAAAGGGCATAAAATAACATCTTTAATCATCCTTTTGGAAAAGTTTCATCACCCTGAAATATTTAATTTCATAAACCTGATCCAGTGCAATTTATGGTTTGGATGAGCTTTGAGCCAGGTAATAAATAAACTTGCAAGAATTAGAACTTACCTTAAGGAAAACCTGTTGCTTTTTTCCATTCAATACTAATTTTAGTATTGTGAATTTAAAAAAAAAAAAAAAAAAGTGTAGCATTATATATTAACCCCACAACTTAGAAGCAAAATAGGAGAGGAATGAAACATACTTAATTATTACATAGCTACTATCACTAGTGTTACTATTTTATATAGTTAAACTTGAAATGAATACATTTGTCCCTTCCAGATTTTCCATGACCTATGTGTGTGTGGCAGGGGGAAGGGAGACTTATGGATTCTTGATTTCTACTTATAATACACTAATAATGAACTCTACAGTTCACTGAAAATACAACATACAAAGGAACATAGAACTGGGATGCCTCGAATTGGCTCCAGAAATTAAAATGTAGAGATATTTTAGCTTGACTGTTTGTCTGAATGGATAAATATGTTGAGCAAAAAGTTCAGATCTTGCTCTTTTCCCCTGAACTGCATTTAGATGCTAACTTCATTCTTGGTAAATACAAGAATCCAAGAAACTACACCCTGCTTAACCTCTATCTTGCAATGAGAGCATCCCCAAATAAGGCATACTACTGGAGTAGGACATGCCCGTGCTGTGCTTCAGCTTTTCTCATTAATGAGATATCACTGTCCATAGACTGTGAATTTATACATACTTTGGGGTAATATAATTTTTTCTTGGATCTGGAAAGGCCAAAGATACTGTGACAGTAAAAGTAATTTGAAGATGTGCTTAGTGTGGTGACATGGAATACATCAGAAAAATGACCAGCATCCTTATGGTCCCTCCAGCCCTTATTTTAACAGAGACCTGTCAATACTAATGGACAGACAATGGCCATCATCACAGGATCACTAATTACAGGCTAGGTATTGCGCCTCTGAAAGAAATGTTACTCATTCACTCTCTCCTCACTTGTATTTATTCATTTCCAAAGTAATGTTGCTACCTGTCTAAAACTGTTGCTACCTGTCTAGACTTCTACTGTCTAAAAAAATTTATTCAACACTGTTACTTTCTCAGCAAGAAGCTCTCAGAATCTGAATATCCAGTGACTGGATCAAACTAAACTTCAAAAACTGCAGTCAGTTTGTAAATAGACTTGTGAGCAACCAAGCAGATAAACTGTTGGTAAAGCAAAAAGATGTGTATTTACTATTAACTGATAGTATTAAATACAAAAGGCTTTTTGGCTTTGCAAATCTTCTTGTTCTTGCAACCCATTTCTCACTACAAAATTGATGTGTTATTTTATTTTTTTTTTCTGAAAATTAGCCTTCTAATTTCTGGCAAGAGCCTTAGAAGCAGATGTTCATATAATATTACTTTAAAAGCACAAGCTTTAGCCACTGAGAAGATGTGACTAATAATTATTTAAGCATTAGTCATTTCAAACTGGAAAAGAGGCAATGATGGGAAAGGCAGACTCTTAAGAAAAAAATAAATATCTAGGGAAATCCAAACTGATTGAGCATAGAATATATACAGTCAGTAACCAATATTAACAAAACTGTAGGAGCTAAAGCTAAAGAAATTTAGATAGTACTCAGTAAATATATAAGCCTAGTACCCTCAAAAAAGCCCTAGTACAACTCAAAAAATGACCATGTTTATTTGCACAATAACGGAATATAAACATGAAAGGCAACTTAATGCTTTTGAAGTTAATGGAGTCCTCTGTTCAGGGAAACAGATTCTAATAGGCAAGGTTTTGTGCTGCTAAGACTTACAGATTCGATACATTGCAATTCATATGGTGACGTACAGGAGGATAGTGTTTTGATTTGGGGAAAATATTTTTAAATTTCTGCAGGAGTCTAAAAATTAGTTAAATGATAAGTATAGCTATTCAGAGACAATGAAAAAGACATTTCCATAAACAAAATGAATATTAAGAAAGATTTTGTAGGCTTTCCTAAGGCATCTGAAGGGAAATTATTCAAATACATTTGAATAAACTGGTATCAAACAAACAATTATGAAGTCCTAATGATAGACCAAGCTAAATGGATTAATTAAAATAAATAAATATTACAGTTTCTTTGTTCTCCTAAAGTTTTTACAGTGGAAGATTTCTTCTCTAATTTTCATGTGTCAGAAGCTCAGTACAACCTTCCGTCCTCATTCTTGAATTTTTCATTATGCTGATTTCTAAATCCTTGGGACAGAGAATTCCCTGTCAAAGATTCAGCCACTTCTCTCAGGAAAAAAAAAAAAAAAAAAAAAAAAAAAAAAAAAAAAAAAAGAAAAAAAAAATTCACCTTGCCTATCTAGATAACTTCTAATGTTAGTGACAGTCTATCATAGGGTAAGACAATTTTATGAAGATAACATCTCCTGTGAGTGACCATGATGTGTAACTGGCCACATACACCATTCAGTGATTTCTTCCCTCACTCACTGACTTATTCTCTATCCTTCTGGTAAAAAAAACCTGCCAAACCTGGCATCATATGGCCTGTCTGTTTCAGGATATATTTCCATTCCTAAGAAAAAGAGAAGTAGAATAACCTGTTTCTATTGTTCTGTGATTAGGATATTTTGTTAGGAGGAATGAAAACTTTTTTTCTGCTCCTGAATATTTTCACATTTTGCACTAGGTAGACACTGAAATTAAAAATAAGAACCCTAGAGGAATATAAAGTAGACCATATATTTGAAGACTCCTAGCTATTTTCTAAGCTGTAGGTTGTCAAAAATCCACTAGGTTCCTTTCATTTCAGTTTAGTAAAACACATAGTAAAATATCTTGGATGCTGGCAAGTGCAGGTTCATCTTAACCTTCACACTGAGAGACTCAAATCAACTGGTTCTCAAAAGTGCTGCATGTCCTACTAATATGCAAAATGACTGAAAATACTTGTTCCTCAGTAGTGAATACAGCTTTGGCCAAGCTGATACAGCACAAAGGGCAACACCATTGTTTAGCTGAACGTCTAAATAAGGTTAAACTTGAATAGGTTTAATTTAACTCAACCAATAAGACCAGGAGCTCAGACAGATGCCTGAATTCTGAATATCAGAATATATTAAAAAAACAGATCCTCATTCTCCATGTGGAGAAATCTTGTAAGTGTTCTTGGAAGTCTATGCATTAGATGTTTCCAGAATGCTCAGCAAAGACACATAAATGAGTTCAAGCACTAACAAGAATGAGATATTTTAAATGGTGTTTTTCCATTGATGCATAAGAAATAGAAACTTATTCAGTGTCTTTAAATTTACTATTATGTTCCTATTTTTGTTACTGAATTTGTAAATATTAGCAAAAAAAACCCCAAAAACCTTCAAGTATTTTAAAAGACTGTGTCATGCAAATCCACTGGCTTAATACTGGGAGACAAGCCATTAATTATATTGCAATTTTTTTATGAAATGGAAAGGAAAATAAAAGAATTTGTTTCCAGTTCAGATATACTCAATTATGAAGGGATGGTGGTATCCAGAAGCTGTCATAGCATATTGTGTCATGTTGTTCCCTCCAAAGCAGGCTTTTCTTTACTGCTGCTTTACTTTGTCTTCAGGATAGCCTTATTAATAATCAAATTGAGGAATGTACTGCAAGCCTTCAGATAAGCAGACAGAAGAGTCATAAATCTTGCCATTCATATGTGGACAAGCAGCCAAACGAATGCCTATCTCTGTCTAGCAGCTTGAAAAATGCAGGTTCTAGGATTTGGGGGGGGGGGGGGGGGGGGAGGTTTAACAGAGTTTATAGACCCATGATAGGCAGAAACATTAGTTCTCAGAAGCAACCAGCAGCAAATCCTGGAGTAATAGCCTGAAATTCCACTGCTACCTCATAACACAGAGAGAAAACTTAAAAGCAGTAAAAAAATTGTTTATGTTATTCTTAACTTGCTTCAGTAGTCTCATACATGGCTTCCTCATTTACAGTGTTAATGATAAGGCAGTGTGTCTCTGCCCTGTAATAGTGACAGCAGGGAATATGGGATCACGTATCTACAGCTCAATCTGTAGCCCATGAAGTTTTATAGGCTGTGTACAGTAGGTGATAGCTGTATAGCTGAGCATTTCCAGTTTTTACTGTCACTGTAACCACTTAGATAAAGCTCACTAGATTGTAAGGATCAACACCTGAAGAATCATAGTGATGAGGAGTATTTCAGATATGCTGATCCAAGCTAGATAAGCCAGAGCAATTAAAAATATTCTTTAAATACCACATCTTTGAAGTGACACCTGGGATAATTTAAATTTCCTATTAAAGCTGATATGAAAAAACTGCTTTTAATGTACTTGAAATCGACTAGGATTTTTCATCAATTTTCTCTATTGAAAAAAATATGACCAAATTCTTTTACCATAACAAATAGGAAAAAATCAATCATCAATGTAATACTGATAGAATACCTGTTTCTTCAGAAACACAAACCATTGGGAGAAAAAAAGATGGTAGTATTTTACCAAAAAGGATATAATGTAGATATCCTTACTATTTTCCAAGGAAAAAGAAAATCTAATATAGTTTATAATTATACAAGTCCAAAAATATTTGTCCTGAATTGCTCAAATGAAAAAGTCTGCATTTTCCATCAAAAAACTGTAGTAAAATTGACATTTATTGTTTAGAAGTCATCTTGTTTTCCCCAGTTTTCAAATACTTTTCTTAAACACAAAATCTAGAGTGAAAAAAAAAAGTCAGCTTGCTACACATCTTGGCAAAAATTATCCCCTCCCCAATTTTTTCTACTCAGAAGTGCCTAATTTCACAAATAATAGGTTAACCCTCTGAATGATTCAATTTTTCATTTCCATTCCACAACAGGGTCCCCTTTGAAGATCACCATCTTGTGTGTTCTGTATTGTCATCGCCATATAACACCTGACAAAACCCAACAGAAAGAACAAAACTGCATAACTGCACGAAGCACTGGATAACTAGAAGTTCCAGAATGACTTATTAGGAAATCTCTCCTTCTCTTACAGGTGAAGAACTTTTGAAATAGCAGCATATAATGAAAACTGAGCTACTGTTACCTACTTGAAAACATCCTCATTCAAGCAAGCTTCTAAAGTATCCAAGTAGGACTCCAAACAAGGTAATAAGAAATCTGGCTGATATTAAATCAAATAATTTCTCCTTGTTTCTAGTAAAGTCACAGTCACCTGTTTGTTGTGACATCTAATTACAGCTACAGGCTATTTTATAATCTGTGCCCTCTGAAAAACCAAATCCTTAAACATGTAACAGAAGGCCACATTACCTCAGATCATAGTCTATCAAATCAGTTGAAATGAAGTTTAGAGATTACCTGAAATTACTTAGTCTAAAATAACTAATAATATTGCAAATGTATGAACAACATACACAGAATTAAAACTTCCATTGTTTTTAAATGTGAAACAACAATACAAAAATTATAAAATCATTCACACATAACATTTTTCACATTAACGATGTTATGGAAACAGTAACATTAATCTCTTAATTTTAACTATAATTTCCTTGTATGAAGATATAAAATTAAGTTTCATTTCTAATTTCAAACCAACTGGATAGAGGTCTTGCACATACACACACTAGTTGTTAATAGCTATACATTTTTTGACATTTTAGTCATATTATCAACATGCACCAATCTGCACAAATTTACTGACAGTTCTGAAGGTCTTTATTAACACATCATAAAAACTAGTATCAGTCACGTGTGACATGAACATTATTTTTTTAATGATACAGTAACTCTTTAAATACAGCAATGTGAACATCTTTCTTAAGTAACATTAAAAATGGGACTGAGAGACTGGAAGAAAATTGATTTTAAAGCCCAGTAACATTTCTTCCCATCATCTTACTTTGAAAGCATACAAATGTACTTAAGTTTTAGAAATAAAATAGGAACCTCTATAGAAATGAAAATATTTTTTTCTTTTTCATCATCTCAGTTCAATACTTTGACTCTAAGCTAATTACACTGCCTAGATATAATCCTGAAGTGAAAAATAGAAATTTTTTTTAATTGATTATTTCACATTCAGAAAACATGAACTCTCAGGCAGGTTTTGTTTAATTAGTCGCAAAATTTGGGGGAAAGGAGTAAATGGTATCTATGACAAACAGCTTTTCTAAAAAGTGTTTCAAGACAGAATGCAAGCGATTCTGTCAGATACTATACTATTAAACATATGCTTATCTCTGACATGCTCCAATTTTGAAATCAGCAATTTGGTGGTTGAAGCCAATGATTGTGCAAGGAGGTACCACATGGAGAAGATAATAAGTCAAAAGCACATTATTGAGAGTTCAGAGGATGGTATTACACTATAGACATTTACAGAGATGGAAATAAATGATGGCTTTTTGAACTGTGAATGGACTACAGTTCTCCAATGGACTTATAGCCAGAGGGCAGTGAAGTGGCTCATTCAAAAAACCCAATATCACTGATGTGGCATGTATGGCACTGCCAGGAGGAGGCATGGTAGGTGCTGAGCTACAGTGACTGATAGAGGCTGCTGGCTGAAGGCATTTTAGCCCTAATCAAGTGTGCTATGCACTGCACCGATAATCCTCTTTCAGGTCCTGTTATGGATTTGAAAGCTACAGAGGTGGTTGAAAGAACTCCTTAAAGGCTGACAGCTTAGACTTGTGCTTCCTATAAATACAGAACAAAATTACATCTCAGCCACTTACTTCTGCCTGGAATAGGATTTAAGAAATTGAATCACTTTCAAACAAGATGTTAAAAATGAATGAAAAATTTTCTTCTTTACAACATTTTCTATAAAGTAAAGTAGTTCATGCAATTATAGATTTAGAATACAGTAGTGTGAATCTGAACAATAGCATGTTTTTATTACTTCTTTTCAAAATTATATTGAAAGTATTCTGAATCTCACAACAGGAAAAAGTTGAAAAGGATTACTTGACAAAGAAAATGCTGGGGTTTTGACTTTGAAACTGGTTTTATGTGGATACAGCACTGCAGAAAAAGATAGCACACTTCAGCAGAAACCTTTATCCAGTCTGAGTGCACATATGGTTTGGAGGAAGGAAGCAGGATCTGGAATTTCAGGGGTTTACTTTCATTGCTATTCTTTCCTGCACACTATTGGACAAGAAAATGTTTCATCCCAAAACATTGCAATACAGGCACAATTATTGGAAAATCTGATGTTTTGAAATGAGATATAATTTCTGTTAAAGGCATTCATGGAATCAGTGTGTGAAGCCATGATCACAGGATCCTGCAAATTTTGCTGTATAAAATGCATAGAAGTATTAACTTCATCATCTAAGCTATTTTTGGATTGACATTTTAGTGTAGTTGCATGAAACTGACAACTGTTAGGCATGTTCAAATCCTAAAAGGATTTGAATTATCCGTTGATTTAAAACACATAAAACTGTATTTTTTCTTACTGCACAATAAGGAATAGGCTAAATAATCAGTCAATGTTATGTTTATATTGTTAACATTAATTATCAAAAGAGAAAGATTTTGGTTGTTTTTTCTTAAATGTAGGGAAGCAATAAGGAATATTGAAACAGTAAGAAAATAGTAACTGTGGATCACATTTGAACAAATTTTTCCTTACCTTGTAAAACTGGTGAAAAAGGTTTTAAAAGCTTTTGTGGATAAAAAAATTTGTATGCGTCCAAAAGTGCATACAAATTTTAAGTATCTTCAAAGTTGTTATAATGTAACTGGATGAATTCTAACATCTTCAAGTCAGATGCGACAAACAACACACATCAGAATCTTTCCTTTTATCAGCAGAAATATGTTTGAAAATTAAAAAAAAACCCCTTAAAATATTACTAGGCTAAAATATGCAGTAGACTTTTACTGCTTTTGATAAGATCTCTACAAATATTACTCCTTTCAGTCAGAATATCAATAGATCATAAATAAAGATGACAGATAAAATAACAATACCTCAACACCTCATCTAGTTTTAGAATGTACTATCCATAAGATTTCTTCCCACTTTAAGGGAAGTACATTAGCTTTCTCTGACATGCTAAGCAATGTATTACAGAGTACACTTGATAATATCAATGCAATTATCACACTCACATAATAATTAGCCTCTCATGATTCACAGTAACAAAAGGAAACAAAGTAATAAATTAAGTCTGACTACAAATATGGCCTCAGGAGATTTTGTTAAAATGTTCTTTTCCTTACTTTGGGTAACAAAATGTTTTGAACTGCCTTAAAACAACATGCTTGTTTCTTTCCCTTGTTGTTTTCTAGAGACAATCAATATCCAGATGAAAAGCTTCTCAATATCCATGAAGAAAACTTCTTTCTCCAAAATTTCTTTAAAGAAGATAACATGCAAACTTAAATGCTTAAATTTTACAGAAATAGCCTTATACTGGTCCTCGTGAAAGTTTTACGTCTGCTTATAGGCTACATACTGGACAGTTGCTATCTTTTAACTTCTCTACTTACAGTCTAAAGATCTACTAATCATAAACCATTTAATTTATTCTGGAAAGAGTATTAGAACACTGATACAACCGGTTCTCTAACCTCATAAAGACCATAGAAAACTGCTAATAATATTGCATCCAGGCCAGGATTTTTATTTTCCATTATGCTGCATGCTATTTGTCTTCTTGAACGTAAGTTTGTGTCTGAAATCTGTTTCGAGAAGCCAAACCATGCACAGACAATGAGGGAAATTGTATCCAGATTTCAAAATAAGTGTGACTGACTTATTAGAAATAAGTTCACATTTAAAAAGTAAATGTATTTTGAACTTTACTCCTACAGTATAGTACTGTATAACACTAACATGTCCATATGCAAAAGCTGAAGAAAAATGTGGGTATTTTTTGTTTTGATTTGTGGTTTTGGTTTAGGTTTTTGGGGTTTGTGGGTTTGGGGCTTTTTTTCAGCTTTGCTTTAATAAGGTAAACGAGTCAGGAAAGAATGTCGAATTTTACCACCATTTTTCAAGCAGATCTTAGAAAAGTCACATATCTAATTTCTCAGAAGACATTCACAGAGACCATGGTTCAACAGTAACCAGAAATCACTTCCAAATTCCTGGAAAACAGACAGGTTTTCCAGGAGCTAAAGACATCCAGGCAAGTAGAGATTATACTTCTTATACTGCATTATAAGAAGCTCATGCTCGAATGTCTCAGCATCTAAAGATGAAACAGAAAAGAGCTTAAACTTCAAAGTCAGAAAACAATTAGTAAAAGCTAAATGTGCAGCTTACATGGAAAGACAACTTCAAGAAAATATCCTGCTTGTGATTATGTGATTATTCATTTTTTTTCAAGCAAACTTGTTAAAGCATTTGCCTATAAAGCAAAACACAAAATCCATTATACAAAGTGTTCAGAATGATGTCCTAACCAGCAGACAGCACTCTTACATATAACATAATTTTCAAGTTTGACTGAAGATAGGCTATCATGTAAGAATTTTTAGTTTTCTAGATCCAAAAATCAAGAGCAACCCTGAAATTATCATATATTTCTATATGCCTCTGCTACTTATAAAAGAGGAGCCAGCCCAAAATTTCTAGATTTTTTGCTTCTTATCCAATCAATTTCTTGTAGAAAATGTAGAAAATGGGAGAGAAATTCAGGGCCAGGGCTAAGGTTTTCTTCCTGAATAATCAACAGTCCCAGCCTATAGCTTCCCACTTGCTTTCTTATTTAATTCTTTGATTCCTGTCACAATACCAGTGCACCTCAACAGACTGGTGTCATATGGTCAGGTCTCCTTCTGCTTGCCCTTTCTGGTTAGGCAATTTCTAATGCATCTTCAACATCAGATATCAGCATGTGCTAGCCAGAAGTACCTTCAGGGTCAAATCCCAGTTATCCAGATTATTTGACTCACCCTGCTAGGAGCAAGCAGGTAATTTAAAAGCAACAAACCGAACATTGCAGGATTCAGCAAATGAAAATCACAAAATATGGAATTTTGTTCAACAGGAAAAAAACAAACCTCAAATTCTCACACTTAAGCCGATCTAAAACCTCAAAATAAATATCCAAAAATATCAAGAAACAAAAATTTTCTTAAAAGTATTCACAAAAGCTTAGAATTAGAAAACGCAATTAAAAAATCCATTTATTTCTTAAACTAAACTTTAAGAATACTCATTGTCATGACTTTGGGCATTAAAGAAAGCCAATAAAAAGATCATTTGCAGGCACAAAAGACTAAAACTTTAATCTTGCAAATGAATAAACAAAAATCCCACAAATGCCTCACCTAAGGTGTGCCAGATGCTGTGACCATAATTAAAGTGAAATTTTAGTAACTGGATCCCTGTGCTGAATCTTCTTCAGAAATTAAATTTCAAATGATTATCACCAGCTTTAGGATGATTTTTTTTTTTCTTTTAATGTTTAATATTTACGTGTTGTGGAGTTTGTAGATATTTGAGTGATTTTAGCAAGTTCAAAAACTGCATTTTCATCTTTTTCTTCCTTCTCTCTAGCCATGCATAGAATCCTTCAGTAACCTGAAGCAATTCTTATCATCTAATTTAATCAAGGGGAAAAGAAAAAAAGACATATCTAGACTACATATGCATATACATATGCACATACATATGCACATACATACATTTGTGTAACAGATGCAGAGCACCAATATAATTCTATGAGTGGTGTGAACTTTAAATATGAATAATCTCTTATTTTTAGTACTTGTATAAAGTGAGAAATTTTTTTTTCAATTTTTTTTATATTTCAGGGAAATACTTTCCAATTTTTAGTTTGCTGCATCGTGTTTCCCTTACTTAACAACAATTCATTACTACTTCCTACTGCTGCCCTACTGCAATGCATTAACTGGAACTGTTTATTGTTTCCATTTTACTTTTAAAGCCACTGAAACATAAATTTTCTTCAGTACTGCTTGAGGGATTTTTGCTTCCTTCCAAAGTGTTTTCTGGCTGTATTACAATTGAACAGTTTGAAATCATTGCTATAGAAATTTTGTGAAATACCAGGAAAATTTATAATAATCTTCAAAGATTAAAAAAACCCAAACAAGAACAAAAAAAGCCCATCAAAATCAGACTGATGATGAGTCTTAAATGTGACAAACACTGTTAAAATAACTGTTTCACTTCAGTACTCAAATGTTCCGTTTCCAAAAATGTTTACATTGGAGAGTTGTTTAGAAATTAAGTAATTATCTTTTCATCTTACCAACAATCTCATCAAAATCACTTTTGTCAACAGTACTACTACCCCAGTTAAAATAGGGTTGTCCATGAGCATAATGTTCTAGATACTCAGAAGTAATTTTCAGAAGACCATCACGGGTTATTGAATATTTTTTAGAAAAATCTTCACTATTTCTGTCCCTGATATATGAACTTGGACTACAAAAATGGGTATTCTTGTATTCTCTCAATGTTTACCTTTTTGATTCTTCAGCCATGGAAGAAAGAAAAAAAAAAAAAAAGGAGGTGAGGAAGGGATATACTCTGAATGCAGAAACAAGCAAGTAGTATGACCAAACAAATAATATTAGGTGCTGATGATGAAAATGCCAAGAAGGAAGAAAGAGATGGATCTTCTTCAGTGTTATTTTTAAATGTTAGTGTTGATAAATGAGAAAGTTGAAAACAAACCTCTTTTCAAAAGCAGAGCTATTAGCTGCTTCTGCTGCTAAATTAAGCAGATTTGATTTCAAAGTTTTTAAAATACATTGGTTCAGATTCCTTGAACTTGTCTATTTCTTAAGTTACAGCAACAGTGAAGCTTACACATTTTGTAATGTGATCCAAGATAAATGAAGTCTCAATATGACTTACGCAAACAAACTTAGCAAAAGAAATTAAGACATGGTTCTTAAAAAATTGAAGGAAATTTACAATATCAATTCCACAAATAAAAGAAATACAAATTTAAAATATCTCCTGAATCTTAACAAAAAATGGACAATTTTTTCCACAGATTCATATTTCTAAAGTAATTTAATTGATGTGATAAATATCAATAAAAAGCGTGCCAATGTATATGAAATTTGAGTGCTTTAGAAACTAATAATTTATGGCACACTCCTGTGAAGAACCAATTCCAGTGGGCCCCTGAAGAAAAGCAGCAAAAATGTTTAACGAGGCACAAGAGGGTCTGTTCCAGTATGCTGCATATCACAGATACTGATTCACATCTTCAGTGATAAACCAGCAATGTTTAATTCACAGTCTGCAGTGTTAGTATTGGAGGGTCTGGGGGAAAGTGTCATACACAAGCAGAAGGTAAAAACACTTGATCTGAAGAAGAGAGAAACTGAATACACCTTACACTCCTCTCTAATTTGCAATAAATTTGGCTGTCACTTTTATTTCTTAATAATTACCCAATTAATCTTTTCCATGAGAGGGAAGATGTTTATACTCCTAATCACTGAACTGCAATCTAGATGTGCAAATGGTTTTTCCAAAATATATACTTTCACACTGTTTCCATCTGTATGTCAAAATTCACCACTAAAGGTATCCAGAGTTTGGGTTTAGATTGATCTTCAATTATACACAGATATTTTGTATTATTAAGAGTCTAGATGCTAAGAAGTTATTAGCTAATATGATAATTATGCTCTAAAATGTTGTTCACTAATTTGATAATTACATTTTAATTATTGAATTAGAAACCTCTTAAGAAAAATGAAAAGTTGTTTTGGCAGAAAACAAGAGTTATGCACCTTATGTTATCTGAACCCTGTATTTGGATTAAATATTAACTGTTCTCTTATACAAAGAAATTCTTCCTTTTTATTCCATCTTCTACATATTTTTCTAGTGCATGGCCAAATAGATACATCTTTAACCAGAATACCATAATCCATGACCAGGGTATTTGCTTTTCTTTTTTATTTACAATGACATCCTTAAAAAAAAATCTAAAATGCTTTAAACTACTTTGACCACAGTGAAAGATTGCACTTGTAACAGAAGACTAAGCAGTATCATAGAATTACACGGAATATTCTGAGTTGAAAGGCCCCACAGCGATCATTAGTCCAACTTTTCAGTGAATGGTCTATACAGTGATTTATACAGAAACCCACGACCTTGGTCTAATCAGCACCAAGCTTCAACCAACTGAACTAATCTCAATGACCATGGGTTTTTTCTAATTAACATGGTTCAAACAGAAATTATTTTATTCATACAGTACAAGCAGCATCTCCCCATGCTGAGGCCTTTTGTTCTTTCTTTCCCCAAACACCTGCATAGAGAACACAAGTTTTTTTTTTAAAGGAAAAGATGTTCCATTAATTATAGGTGTCATATAAAATGCATTCTCAAAGAATCTATGTCTTACAACTGGATTTATTAGTGCCTAACAAAAAACAGTATCTTCACTGATGGTCATTTTTGTTTAGGCCTATGAACATATAGATAGGAATATCTAGACACTTTTTTAACAACTCTTGCCTTCACAACCTCTGTTTTCAGGTATTCAAGCATGGAAGCATACGCAGAAAGGAGGTAGACTACTGACAGAATCATTCCAACTATTTCCATAAGGACAAGAGTCTAAATATCACCAATTAAACAGGCAAGAAAGGGTGTAAAACAGTAAACTGAAAGATAAATTCTGTAATAGTGTATAAGGTGGAAGTTTCACTTTCATGGCAATGTCTTGTACACTGCACATAGTTTTAATCCCTTTCCATTGGGGAGGGGGTTTGGGCAGGGCAGGGAGGGACCGACTGAAGTTCTGATTTAGACAGTTATGTGTAGAAGGCAACAGATGTGGAAGCCAATAGGTGTGGAAGCCAATAGGTGCAGAAGCCAATAGCTGTGCCAGGAGGACAAGTTCCCATTGACACATTTGATCTGGCAGAATAGCTGTCATGAGCACAGTCAATCCTTATGCTCTCATATGGACTACATGACCTTGTTGAAGCTACCCCTCCTGGCCTGTGGCGCAGAAAAGGAACGTGTCTTTCCCAGGTCTCACGTCTTATCTACATGGGAGTCTCTGAAATGCAAATAGATCTCAAATTTAGTCAGTCCTTCACAGTTTATCAGTTTTTCCATTTTGTCTGCTCACTTTCTTTGACTAAAAGGAGAGTTTGGATACTTGGCACCCATATGTATCTGAACCTTGAACCAAATCCTGCTCATTTCAAAAGTTATGTAATAGATCTGGGAAAAGTAAAGAGGATGGCAACAAATTGTATGATAAATTTCACATAATGAGTCAACAGGAGAAGATAACTCAACCTGGTAAAGAGACAGCTTGAAGTAAGGTAGAATTCTGCAAAAACATGTATGTCATGCAGATGGTGGGTACCATTTTCTTATTCGCTGTTTCCTCACTCACAAGAACTAGAGGGCCTTACTTGATGCAAGTGTTAAAGTATTCAGTGCTAATTGTCACTTTTTTTGCAGAGGTATGAACTGGGGAAAACAAACAAGATTTCAGTGCTGAAGACAGTGGATATAGGTTGCCACCACCTAAGGTGACTTAAAATCCAGTAACATTACAAGATATATATGTCTTCTCTCTGGAGCTGGGGAATTTTTCTTCTTTCTGATACTGTGAACTTGTGATATTTGCATGAGACAACTTCATGTAATACAGGTGTTTTTTATGCTGAGAGAGGATCTCTCTGAATATGGTATTTAAATTTTCTCCTTTTCATGTTTATTGTGAAAAGATGTATTTGCTCACTAGTAACACAGTTTGTATAAAATATTTAGTATTTCTCAAGTACAGTTGACAGATACAGGTCTTAATAAGTTTACCTTTAGTGCCACACAGTACAACTGAAATATGTTATTAAAACTAATGGAATAAAAAGATCACAGAAAACTGTATTTAATATTTTGGTGGTCAAAACCTAGCTATATTTTTACATTTCTAGACCCCTAAGACATTTCTTCTATATCAAAGAGCAACATGATTGACCTTCTTTGGGGTTTTTTTCCATTTAGGTCTTTATATTACCATGAGTTTTGATGTTTTGAAGCATCCTTTTTGGTCCATCTTTTTAAAATATTAAAAAACTTCAAAAACTTTTATATTTGAACAAAGCCACAGATTATTCATGTTAAAAAACACCTCATTACTAGTATTTATTTACAGTGTAACTTTTGGGAGGTACTTCAGACCAAAACCAATCAGCTTTTGGAGCATCAAACCCTTGTGCAAGAGTAGCCCATAGAATGCAAGTAAAATTTCAGTGATAATTATGAGCCAAGGGGTTAGTTGTGTTGCACTGGTTTCATTGATTTTCTTTGTTGTTGTTGTTGTTTTTATTGTCTTTTATGTTTGGTTTGGTTTTTATCAGTCCAGCAGCTCAAGTTTATTTGCAGTCATAATCAAAAATTTAATGCTGAGTTGCAAAGAGGAATTTTAGGGAGACACAAAGCAAGATTTAATTGCCTGAAAGCAGGCATCTACTGCCTTTTCTCACTTCCTAAAACTGTCTTAGGGTGCTGACTGTAAAGGTTGGCAGAAATGGAAAAGGACTCAATGGAGTTGCAAGAGCTGTTGTAACTGTGTTTGGAGGCAATATATCTCATAGCATGTACATTATGGCAGCTGAATCCCTTTCACTGAGTTTGATTCAATTTCATCTACAATTAGTTTTCTTTAGGATGGATGTCACTTCTGAATTTGTTATTGTAAGCAGGCTCTATAATCTTCCTGAAAATAAGATTAACTGTCTGCTGAAAATGCTGTTCAAAAGAGGTCAGATTTCCCTGCCGCTCCTTGTTAGGCACATATATCCAACATTCCTAAATACTCTTGCATAATCCTCAATGACTTCCTGCAGGTGAACCTCATTAACTGTTTTTCATTTAGAGAAAAATTAAAATCTTATATCAGCAGCCCTGCTGAAGATGATACATAAAACAGTGGCATACAGAGGTATCAGTCACATTCAGCAATACCAACTAGCATCCACCACAAAAACCAAAACATATGTTTTGTCTGGATTTTTAACTTTTCACACATTTCAGAAAAACAAGGCATTGATTGATGTTTGGCAACTAATGCTCCAATAATTAACAGGAAACAGGTAACATAAAAGTAGTGACTCACTGATACAGCAAAACAGAATTTACTCCCTAAACTGGAAACAAATTTTCATTAAGCCAATACATACTCATTGATAAAAAAAAAAAAAATTAGTAGTCTTACACTTATGAAAATAATTTTCTAGCTTACCCTTTGCAGGTATGCTGAAAATATCTGTAAGAATTTGCCGAGTAAAGGTTTACAGGGTATTCAGAACACATATGTACAAGATTCATCCTACTGCTGAAGACTCAGACTGTTGAAGTTAATATGATAGTTCCCACTACAGTAAAAACAAAATACACATCTAGAGACTGATTCAAAGTAGGCTAGAAAGCCCTTGGAATCTGTCCTTTTCCTTCCTTCTCATTACAGAGCTCAGATAAAATCTCAATCAAAGACTGTCCTTAAAGCCTCTTACTTATAGGTTCTTCTCTGAGTGGATGCATCTAACATGTGTGGGAGATAAATGCACATGAGCCAGTAACAATATGAGGCCTACAGCAACAGCTTTCTGAGCTGTTCTCTCACACATTCATAATTGTTTTTGTATTTACACACCAATGTGCTGATTTCTAATTCTTTTCCAGCTTCCCTTTATTACCACATTGCTACTGAACAACAACATAAATATTTATTCTCTTATTACAGAATACTGTTTAAGTTTTTATTGTGGTTTATTTACTGTTAACTGCATTTTGAAACAAACAGCCATCATAAAACATCCTTGGTCTTTTATAGGGATTCCTTCTTATAGCCCTTTTTCCCAAATAATCAAAAAATTAAATATTCCATGCAATGATTTTCCCCATGAATAGTATGTTGCAAAATGTGCTCACAAATTATAGCTTTCCATGCCCACTCAGTAACAGGAATTTCTTTAGGAATGACACAAGCAGAAGCATATCATTCTACAGAAAAAAAAAAAACAAAAAAAAAAAACAAAAAAAAACCAACCCA